>QGSO01000498.1:0-11313 GCA_011037825.1 Carya cathayensis | reverse complement strand
TTTTTTATTCATTCTTGTATTTAGAGTTTCATTGGTATTTATGAGATTTTATTTTTATGTAATAAAGAAGAATTTGAATGTTTAATATAGAAGCCGTTTGAACAATTTGCATCATGTAAACGCAAATAGAAGGGTTCGAATGTAAACTAAAAATTTGAATAAATAAGTGAAACTATTCGAACATAAACTAAGAGTTAATGGTATAGCCTTAAGCATTCGAGCGGTACAACCAATACCATTCAGACTTCTACGTTCCGTTCGAAAAAAAAAAATTATCTTGTTCAAACGGGTATAAGGGATGGAGCTTTTCATCTCGAAAGCTCAAATCTGCATTAGAATTCGTTCAAACGGCTAACACAATATCATTCCAAAAGATATTTTTTGGACGAAATTCTAAATTTTTCTTTTTTAGCACAAGTGTTTTGGGATTAAAATCCTTTTGTCTCATATAGTCTTTAGGAATGAAATCAATTCTTTGGGAAAAAAACTAAAAAGTTTAATTCCAAAAAACTAAATTTTGTCCCAAAATGATCAAGCTAGACATTTGTCTTTTTACAAACTTCTAGGTAGGTCAGGATTGTTTGTCCAATTATATATATTTTAGTTTTAGATATTTAATATATGATCTCCCATTTTAGGATTTGTGCCTCATCAATTCATGTTTTATTTTAGGAATAAATAAACTAAAAAAAAACTACGTTAACATAACGTAAGTACATTTTGGTCTTTAATTTCAAAACTTCATCATGCAAATTCACAGAATGTTGGAATTTCTTACACGAAGGAAAGACTTATACAGGGACAAATATAAGTGCTAGTTGATTTTCGTTTCACGTACATCAACTACATATGATCAAGTGGGTTTAAGTACAATTGTGGAATCGAAGTTTAATCATGCGTGCATAACGCATAGCATATAGTGAGTTATATAAATATATAAGCCAAAGTACCCATTTTGTTTCTTTAAAATCATATGTATGACGGTACAATAAGTCAAACAATGGAAACTAATTAATTTTGTTGAACCCAAGGTTTCAAGTTTCGTATAATTATATATCTACATATAGATTTTGATGATAACAAATGAATTCAAAGAATAAAGAAGTCTCAATTTCAAGTTGTCTACACAATGGAGTCAAACACATCAAAGAACCAAGCATGAGCAAGAAGGAAAATAATTCACATTAAAATCATAGATTAATGTTATAAATCTCTTAAAAATTTGAAATTAGGATTAAGACTCAAAATTAATATTTTATCATAAATCATTAAAATATATTTTTCACATGTGCATGAATATTTTGAAAATTTTGAAAGATGATTGATTGTCATCTTTCACATGTGCACGACATAATTAAAGGTTTGAATTTTGAAAATATTTAAAATGATTGATTGTCATCTTTCGTATGTGCATACTTTATTTGAATATTTTCAAAAGTGATTGATATTTTTTTTTACTTATGCAAAAAGTAAATGATTTTGTTTGAAAATTTTGAAAATGTTAAAGATGATTGAGTTCATCTTTTACATGTGCATGCTTTATTTGAATATTTTTTAAAGTGATTGATACTCTTTTTGACTTATGCAAAAGGTAGATGATTTTGTTTGAAAAATAAAGTGTACTCCTTTTGTCATATGCGAAAAATAAAAATATTAGGTTTGAAATTTTTGAAAAGTGAATGATGTTGTCTTTAACATGTGAATCTTTTTAAATTTGAATTTGAAATCTCATATGCTTATAAATAGATCATTTGAGAGCTTAACATTCACAACACCAAGAGCATACAACATTCAATCAAAGTTTTCATTCTCTTTTCTCTAAGCATTGAGTCTTAAACCTTATTCATTTTGAGAGAGATACAGTTTGCGCTGTATTGTTCTTATTTAACTCATTGAGGAGTGTTTTCTGATAATCTACCCACTATTAGCTCTTGTATCAGTATAAGAGTGTGTATAACCCTTGTGCGTGTAGAAAGTGTTTTAACAGGGAATAGTTGAATCACCACGTGTAAGGTGATTGCAAGTGTAAAGAGTGTTCTATATGGATCCTTTGTAGCGGTGTTGTTCAAATATGTAATAGGTTTCTATCTCCACCTGAAGGAGGTTGAATAGTAAATTTAGGGATTCTCAAGAGGTGGTTTGAGGCGAGGACGTAGGCAGTGGGGTCGAATCTCATTAACATACTGAGTGTACTTTTCTCTTATTCTTACTCTTTATATTTATTGCTGCTTCATATTTTATTTATATTTTATATTATGTATTTGATTTATAATTGTTAATTTTTTAAATATAACCGAATTCACCACTCTTTTGTGTTAATCATCTAGGCAACAAATTTCATTGCAAAAATTAAATGATTATATATCCATCTAATTAATTCATGTTCTCCCCCACCTGAAGTACTATTCTTGAGTTCTTGAAGGTAGTTAACCACGTACGTTCTTGACCACTTGGAAGCTGGCCTTGGTTAGAACATATGGAATTGATGGGAGTATTAAATCCAAAGATTGCATTATCACCCTAGGATTCTGGCTACTAAGACCGGAAAAGGCTATAGCATTGGTATTTCCCACGTTCATCTAGAAGTGTATGAGACCAATTGGGAAAACAAAGACGTCTCCCTTCTTCAAAACTTTGGTGAAGAGCTGGCAGTTACTATCTATTTTGGATGTGATAAAGCCAATGCGTAGAGTTCCCTCTACAACAACTAGAATCTCAATGCCACGAGTGTGGGTGTGAGGAGGATTTAAGCCATATGGTGCAAAGTCGATGCGACCCAAGGATATACCAAGCTTGTTGAGGCCTGGAATTCATCCCCTTATTGTTACAGGAGTGACCTTTGAGCCGAGTGGATTCGTGGTATTTTTGAGAATGTGTAGTCTCGATAAGAAGAAATCATCAGTTGTGGCAAGCTTTGGGTCCCTACAAAACTAATCTTCATTCACAAACGTTGTAGAAAGAAAAGTTTGTTAAATGTTTTTATCACAACAGGTTTACACTGCCCATAATATTGGTAGTAATTAAAAATGTGATGCCAAAAGTAACACAATCCACATGCCAATTCAAACTATTTCCAACACATAGAGATCAACAATGTGTGCTAACAATCAACACTGGAACCGTACTTGATTGCGATACAAAAGTCTTGAAGAGGACTAGGATCATAGGCAGATGTAGATCAGAAAGCCAAAGCCAAAGCCAACAGAGCCACAGTTACAAGATACTTGAGAACACCTTTCATCATCTTTGAGTTTACCAGTATTATGTACATGTATTCTTGCTTTGGGTGAGGGGTGAAGAATGTTGTATGGGATCATGCCTAGCTATTTATGTAGGGGAGTTACTCATAAATCGGTCTCTGTCTTTCCTTGCAGAGAGCAGGTAAGACTTGGTAAATTCTTGATCAGCTTTTAATAAATTTGTTTATTTAGTGGGGAGAACTATTCTTAACTACTACAAGTACTCGCAGATATTAAAAATCCCATCCAAATTCGATTCCTTCAATTAATGTAATTTTGCTTCGGACAATCACAAATCAAACTTCTTGTTGTCTTTTTTATTTGAGTGGTGGTAGGGATACCGAACATCTTACACCTTTTTTGTACCAAACAGTGTAACTATTTTCTATTTTTTAAACATTTTTTAAACTCATTTAAACATTTTGAAAAATTAAAAAAAATCAAAAAATTATTAAATAACACTTCCTTAATCATTAAATTAAAAAAGTACGATACGATATAGGTGTAAACTTTTTCGGTGACTTTATCATTACTCTTTCTATTTTCCTTTCCTCTAACGACTAAGAATTACCGTGATAAGGCATTTTATACATTTCAAGTAATAAATTCATTTGAATCCTATCCATTAAATTCAAGGGTAATATATTTTCTATTCGTGTTATTATTTATTTATTTTTGTATATTTTTCCTTGGGGCCGAAAAGATAGGGGAAGCAAGGCCGGGGCCCCTTACAAGTGATATCTCTCAATGTCTCAATGTATTCAAAATGAAATTAAGTTCAATCACACATGTTGATGATTATAATATAGAGACTGTAAATTATAAACAGCCATTTTATTTCAATAAAATAATTTCAATGACGTTACAAGCTGGGAAACATTGACAAACTAATTAATCACACCATCTAATGGTTTATTGCAAATATATCTTGAAATCCATAAATTTAGTTAGGCAATTAGAACTGTTGCTGAAGATAGTTAACCAGATTCTTGTCCACTTAGAAAGCCTTGGTGAGAACATCTTGATTGATGGGAGGATTGGATCCAAAGATTGCATTGGCTATGGTGATGACCCCAGGATTCTGGTTGCTTAGACCATCAAAGGCAATGGCCTTGGTATTTCCCACGTTCAACTGGAAGTGAATGAGATCAATTGGGAACACAAAGACGTCTCCCTTGTTTAGAACTTTGGTGAAGAGGTGGTTACCATTTGCATTGAATGTGACAAAGCGAACATGAAGAGTACCTTCTATGACTACAAGAAACTCGGTGCCACGAGGGTGGGTGTGGGGAGCATTTAAGCCACGTAGTTCAAAGTCAATGTGGGCCAAGAATATGCCTAGAGTGTTGAGGCCTGGTAGTTGTTCCACAGTCACAATAGTGACATTCGACCCCACTTTATTTGAGATGTTTTCAGGAATGTTCAACCTCAAGCGAAAGAAATCATCGGGGTAGTTGTTCCACAGTCACAATAGTGACATTCGACCCCACTTTATTTGAGGTGTTTTCAGGAATGTTCAACCTCGAGCGAAAGAAATCATCGGCGATGACAAGCTTTGGGTTCTTGCAAAACTTCCCATTCACAAACACTGCATAAGGAAAGAAAATTTTTGTTATCATCATGACTATATATACACATATTATGCAAAAAATACAATCCAAGAATATAGCAATAATAATGCGTACATACCAGCAGAAGCAAGATTGTCTATCGCAACACAAAAGTCCTGCAAAGGACTTGGGTCATAGGCAGAGGCGAGGGAACAAGCGAAAGCCAACATGGCCACGGTTACAAGGGCGTACTTAGTAACAACCTTGGAGTTCATCATATTTAAGGCTATGATATTCTATCTCTACTTTTTGGTACTGATCTGTGTAATTAATATTGCTAGGGAGGGAATGAAAAATGTTGGATGATCACATCTCTATTTATAGAGAGGAATTAACTCGTGAACTGGTCAATGTTTTTTTCATAAACATGTAATACTTGTCAACTCTTTAATTAATAATCTTACGTTATCGATTGTTATTATTTTTTTTTTTATGGTGGAAACATTCTTAATTTAACCACTATTGCTCGCACACATACATTGACAATGCAATCAAATTCGACCCCTTCAAATAATGGAACGGTGCATGTAGTACTACTTCCATAAATATTGAGCTGTATTACATATATTGACCCAACTCTCTCTCTCTCTCTCTCTCTCTCATAGAGAGAAAGAATTAATTTTTTTCCTTTCTTAAATGTATACTCAGGCAATGTGAACGTACTCCATTTCTTTAAATTGATATATAGATCATTCGAGGATCAAATCTTTTTGTTAAATTGTCAATTACTACGTGTTTGAATAATACTTTAAGATACCTTCATTTTGTATATATGTTGTCCCATTTGTCTTGTGTATATAATTATAGTACTACTCCATACATATATATACATCCATTTCTTTTATATGAAATTAATTAACTAACAAGTGAATATGATAACAATGTGAGTTTTGATCATCAGCTTGGTCTAAATATCCGTCCACATGCATATGTCTTCAATATATATATATTATACTGCGAGTGGGGAGTTTCGAATCTAGATTTTCTATTTAGAAATCGAATCATATGCCACAGACCATTAGGCTCTTAGCCTAACATATATTGATATGCCTTTCTCACCTTATAAATATATATTTTTTGATAAGTTGTACTGCTTAAGAATGAGCTTTTCTCAGTACCTCGATATTCTTCCATCAATATTGACTTGAATGCGATAATTAACAATGTGAGGTCGACATGCTTGGTGATCTAAATAGACTACTAAATGTGCGTCCTCACTAGGCCCCTTCTTCTTCTTCTTCTTCTCACTACAACAAATTAGGTCTTTTGGAATGAAAATTTTCGTTCCAAAAGATAGGGTTTTTGTCCCAAAATGTCTTTTAGAACGGAAAAAAAGCGTCTCAAGGTCGTCCCAATATCATATTAGTGTCCCAAAACGTATTTTGAAACGAAAATATCAATTTTGTGCCAAAAACTATCTCTTGGAATGAAATTTTGTTGGACTGTTCAATCACGTTTGAATGACAATTTATTCTAAGTCGATTGAATTTTGTCCTATCAAGCTGTTTGAACTACCAAAAAACTGTTCAAACAGTATGTATGTTCGAACGGTATTTATGTTGGAATGTATACTAGTTCATTCGACCAAATAGACATGAGCAAACGTTCAAACAAACAAATTGATGATCGAACGTGTAAGAAATGGAAGAGTGAATTGCCGGTTCGAATGTGTTCGAACAGTTCGCAACGTTTGATGACCATTCGAACTCCAACGTGTGATGTTTTAACGGTTGTCCGATTTATACATATTCAAACATTTGAGGATCGTTTGAATGGTTGTATTTGATTTTAATAAAAAAAAATTAAAACAAAATAGATATTTGTATTCCAAAAATACATTACAAATTGTTCAATATAAATAAAAATGATCTAATAAGTCCAAACTAAATAAATAAAATAGGAAAAATACTAGTAATGTCATCCGTACAGAATTTTCTAAATCCTAAAATTTATGCAAAACACGAAAATCAATTACTTGGAGGCCTGTATTGTTGCATAAGTGTCTGCATTTGGAGTTGTATTTCTCTCTTGAGCTATTCTTGTTGTTCTTCATGTTGTTTTATGCACATCTTCAAGTCTGCTTGTTTCGTCAATTGAGCCACTAACTCAGGTTGTTTTGCAGTCAATTCTTTGATCCTAGAATTTGCAGTCTCTAATGCAATGGCAGTAGTATTTGACGTTGATGAAGAGCCTGAAGGCTTGACACAGCGACCTAAACCTCTCAAATATTCTAAACATTGACTCAGAACTTGTAAAACAATTTCAACATCATTTGTTGAGAAATTTTGATCTAATGCAGTTTTAGCATAGAGGGCAATAATTTTATCCTACACACAACATATAAAATTACTATTGACACAAAAATTTAAATATGTTTAATTAAAACAAAATATAATACTTACATAATTTTTATGAGCACCGGGATGAGTACACTCTTCATTACGATCAGTATGTGATGCAGTATATAATTTTGTCAGGAAATTGGTGTCTGACTCTTGCTATAAGAGACATTGTTAAGATATAAAGTCAATGTTAAAATTAGTACCTCCAAGAAACAAACTATTATTTTCAAAAAAATAAAGAGTACATTACCAATTTCAGAGAGAAGCGATGGAAAGATCTTGAGCCTACATGATTATGAATTTTCAACTTCGAGCTATTTGTTTTGTTTATAGAACTTCGCTCCTGCATATAAATTGCAAGTATTAGTAAATGAAATTATTAATAAGATACGTAAATAATTCATTTGTTTACCTTATATGATGGATTTTCAAATATGTCGCAAAGTTTTTCCCAATTTGAAGGTAAGACATCTTGAAAAAGATATTGGCATGCATCTTCCTTATTCTCGCACTTCTTATAATACTCGTGACACATTGCCTTATACTTGCGGAATACATTACACATTAGTTCATCGACAGTCTTATGCTTCTCTCTTCGACTAAAATTTAGTTCGAAGTCATTCTTAAATAAATATATACACAAAGATATTATCATTTAGAATATTAAATAATATCAATATAAACTTATTATTTAAATATTGCGTACCAAATAACGCTTCTTTTTTCACATAAGATTATAGCCAAAGGTGCATAAGTCCATATAAGAGCACTCACATGAGATGCAAGCCAGGTTGCTTGTTGTCTCTCGCCTTTGGTATATTCGTCTGGAATGTTAACTTTAATCTTATCCACTTTATGATATTTCTCCAACGTCACGCCTCTAGTAGTGCCTCGTCCATGATGAGATTGTATTGTTACCTCTATAAAATAATATTTAGTTATTGACTTTGTATCAATTATCAATTATCTAAATTGAAAAAAATAAGTACTAGCTATTTACCTTGTTTCGTAGAGTTAGTCTCTAGTGGTGAGTCAGACGGAGAGCTAAGAACAAGTGGAGATGAGATGCAAACTTCCTTCCTCTTTGGTGGCATAATTGCGAGATACTGTGTAAAGTGAACATGAATAGGTTAATTATCTGTATCAGTTTCATCTGTAGATTCACTTTCATCATCTGTAGATATTTCAGATGACTCAATATTTTGCTCATATGTTGCATTAACTATTTTAGTCTCAATATCTTCCCTATGTAATGGGATCATCCCATAGTGGCTTAAATCCACAAATAAGTTAAAGACGGGTTGATTGTCTTGGTATGCTTATTGAGTAGAGAGATCATCTTCTTCTTTATATTGTCCCTTCGCCTCAGGGATAACGTCATATATATTTTATTGGAGAAAACTTTTGTACTATTTCTCATTGATTTCCTAACTCAGGATCATCTAAGTAGAAAATTCGTCCCAACTGCCCAAAATTATTGTAGTGGATCTTCTTCTTCTTCATGGAATACTAGGCTTATCATTTTGATTAATTAACTTGAAATAGATACTATCTATTTAGTGTAAAATATTATATATTTCTTATCATTCTATTTTTAAAAGTAATCGAAGATATAATATAATAAATTTTATAATAATTGTTTTTTTGAATATTACCTACATGAAAGGGGAGGTTCAGACGATACATATAGATCCTTATCCCTAGCTAGTTGTATATTATGTCCATGCTCATGTTGGTGATTCAGGCCTTGATCGAAGTGGTCTGGCGCTCCCGGCTATGATCTGGCATGGCCATACGGTGTCGGCATGTATATTCATGACAATGAAAGGAAAGCAAGTGCAGAGAAATAAAAAGAAATGAACAAATGGGTTTATGCGGTTTGGCAAAATGCCTTCGTCTATGGATGTTTGAGGAGGAGGAATCCACTATAATATTTTGGTTTACAGTCTCTCATGACCTCTTATTTCTCACTGTACAATGGTGGTCCTGACTTATTTGCTGGAGACTAACTCTTGTGCTGGAGCCCTATGTTTAGAGGTTGAAGGAGGAGTTGAAGAAGAAGAAGTCTCAGAAGATCACTGGAAGTCGTTTGGACCTTCTCTTTTAAGGTGAGACTTCTATGTCCGTGCCCTCTGCAGGGGTATGGCCCTATCTTTGTCGCTTGCCCCTATCCCTCTTTTTTGACTTGTGCCCCCTTCCCTCCTAACACCTGACAGCCCCCTGCCTACTCCCTGCTCCCTGCCCCACTCTTGTCCCCTAGCCCCTAACTTGGTGGGTTGGGCTTGGGCCCAAATATTTCTACCCCTCTCACAGTACCCAGCGATTTTTAAGGGCAATTTGTTCCAAAAAGAAGACTTTGAGAATCTTCAAAAGTAAAAAATGTAGTCGAATTGGTCTACCCGAGTATGTAGGGAAATAAGTTCTGGAGGTTAGTTGCCATTCATTTGTTCCTCTGGTGTGAACAGTAAACACTTTCGAGCTTAGGATCAGGCGGGAGATGAGCTTGATTACGTAAAGTGGGGGCAGGCAGCTTGTCTCAACGAGGCGAGTGGGAGAGGGGCTCGATCGCTTAGAGCACGAGCACGAGGCTCGTGCAAGTCTAGGAACTTGACTTTGTTAAGCAGGTGATCGACGAGTCTAGAAACTTGGCCTTACCCTGTAGCGAGTTTAAGGACTTGACTTCATGGCGAGTTTAGAGACTCGACTTTGTTTAACGAGGGATCGGTAAGTCTAGAGGCTTGGCTTTACCCCACAACGAGTCTAGAGACGTGACTTCGTGGCAAGTCCAGGGACTCGGTTTTGTTGAACAGGGGGTCGGCTAATTTAGAGACTTGGCCTTACCCCATAGTAAGTTTAGGGACCCAACTTCGTGGCGAGTTTAGAGACTCGGATTTGTTGAACGGGGGGTCGGCGAGTTTAGGGACTCGGCTTTGTTGAATGGGGGGGTCGACGAGTCTAGAGTTACCCCGCAGCGAGTCTAGGGATTCCACTTCGTGGCAAGTCTAGGGAGTCGGCTTTGTTAAATGGGGGGTCGACAAGTCTAAATACTTGACCTTACTCCATAGCGAGTCTAGGGATCCCACTTCGTGACGAGTCTAGAAACTCTGCTTTGTTGAATGGAGGGTCAGTGAGTATAGAGACTTGGCCTTACCTCGTAATGAGTCTAGGGACCCGACTTCATGGCGAGATTAAGGACTATATTTTGTTGAACGAAGGGTTAGCGAGTTTAGAAACTTGACCTTATCCCGTAACAAACTTTAAATAATATGGACAAGTCAAAAACTGTAAATAATAAACATTAATATTATTAAGTTTCAAAATAAAAATGAATTAAACGAACTTTTTTAGCTTTTAATATTGTTGAGATAAGGTTTAGAAATAAATTAAATGACGTTTTTTTATTAAATGATTCGTTAGTCTATATTGAAAAAGATCGTGATAATTAATGATGTGATAATTAATGAGGTAAAGAGCTGGCGGTTACTATCTGTTTTTGATGTGATAAAGCCAATGCGTAGAGTTCCCTCTACAACAACTAGAATCTCAATGCCACGAGTGTGGGTGTGAGGAGGATTTAAGTCATATGGTGCAAAGTCGATGCAAGCCAAGGATATACCGAGCTTGTTGAGGCCTGGAATTCATCTCCTTATTGTTGCAGGAGTGACCTTTGAGCCGAGTGGATTCGTGGTATTTTTGAGAATGTGTAGTCTCGATAAGAAGAAATCATCAACTGTGGCAAGCTTTGGGTCCCTACAGAACTAATCTTCATTCACAAACGTTGTAGAAAGAAAAGTTTGTTAAATGTTTTTATCACAACAGGTTTACATTGCCCATAATATTGGTAGTAATTAAAAATGTGATGCCAAAAGTAACACAATCCACATGCCAATTCAAACTATTTCCAACACAGAGAGATCAACTATGTGTGCTAACAATCAACACTGGAACCGTACTTGATTGCGATACAAAAGTCTTGAAGAGGACTAGGATCATAGGCAGATGCAGATCAGAAAGCCAAAGCCAAAGCCAATAGAGCCACAGTTACAAGATACTTGGGAACACCTTTCATCATCTTTGAGTTTACCAGTATTATGTACGTGTATTCTTGCTTTGGGTGAGGGG
>QGSO01000497.1:537947-709070 GCA_011037825.1 Carya cathayensis | reverse complement strand
AATTGAGTTGTATTTAAAAAAAATAACAATTATAAATCAAATATACAATATAAAATATAAACAAAATATGAGACAACAATAAATATAAAGAGTAAGGGTAAGAGAGAATCAAACTCAGTATGTTAACGAGGTTCGGCCCCACTGCCTACGTCCTCGCCTCAAGCTACCCCTTGAAAATCCCCGAATTCACTATTCAATCTCCTTCAGGTGGAGATAGAAACCTATTACACCTTTGAACAACACCGCTACAAAGGATCCGTGTAGAACACCCTCTACACTTGCAATCACCTTACACGTGGTGATTCAACGATTCCCTGTGTAGAACACTTTCTACACGCACAAGGGTTGTACACACCCTTTTACTGATACAAGATTTGATAGTGGGTAGGATATCAGAAAACACTCCTCAATGAGTGAAATAAGAACAATACAAGCACAAACTATATCTCTCAAAATGAACAAGGGTTAAGGCTCAATGCTTAGAGAAGAGAGAATGAAAGCTTTGAATGAGAGATTGTATGCTCTTGGTGTTGTAAATGTGAAGCTCTCAAATGATCTATTTATAGGCATATGAGACTTCATATTCAAATTTAAAAAGATTCACATGTCAAAACATCATCATTCATTTTTCAAAAATTTCAAACCTAATCTTTTTACTTTTTGCATATGACAAAAGGAGCACACTTTGCTTTTCAAAAATTTCAAACCTAATTTTTTACTTTTTGCATATGACAAAAGGAGCACACTTTCTTTTCAAAAATTCAAACCTAATCTTTTACTTTTTGCATATGACAAAAGGAGCACACTTTGCTTTTCAAAAATTTCAAACCTAATCTTTTACTTTTTGCATATGACAAAAGGAGCACACTTTACTTTTCAAATTTTTCAAACAAAGACATCTTCCTTTTGCATAAGTCAAGAAAAGCATCAATCACTTTTGAAATTATTCAAATAAAACATGCACATGTGAAAGATGACAATCAATCATCTTTAATATTTTCAAAGTTCAAACCTTTAATCATGGCATGCACATGTGAAAGATGACAATCAATTATCTTTCAAAATTTCAAATTTAATTTTCAAAATATTCATGCACATGTGGAAAATGTATTTTAATGCTTTATGATAAAATATTAATTTTTGAGACCTTAATCCTAATTTCGAATTTTAAGAGATTTACAACATTACTCTATGACTTTAATGTGAACTTGTTCCTTCTTGCTCATGCTTGGTTCCTTGATGTGCTTGACTCCATTGTGTAGACAACTTGAGCTTGAGACTCCTTCATTCTTTGAATTCATTTGTTATCATCAAAATCCATGTGTAAATATATAATTACACAAAACTTGAAACCTTAGGTTCAACAATCTCCCCCTTTTTGATGATGACAAATACTTGATAGAACCTGAACCTGTATTAATACTTAAGCTCCCCCTGAGAATGTGCGTTAGTTTTTCAAGCAAAAAATATAAATATCACTCCCCTCTTGTGTTAGTCATCTGGGCAACATTATTCACATGTCCCACGCCCATCTTCTATATATAAAATTGGCTTTTAAAATATTATGGACTCTATAAGGTTTATTGCCAAATGATATGATATTGTCTCGCTATATAGGAAAGAAAATTCACTCGCACAAGAAAATCATGTATATATATGTATATATATTAATTCTTTATGAATTATTGCAACATTTTCATCTTGCAACATTAATATTGCAACCAATTCTTGTGCAAAGTGGAAAGAAAAATAAACATGCATGGATATCTAATGGCATGGCCGATAGCCATAGGTAGACCATGCAAGTTTCATACTTATAAGTTTGATGCATTTCGGGTTTCTGATTTGTTAAAGTTGAAAATATGTTTTCTTAATTAAATACGATCGAAGCCGTATAGTGCATGATATTGTCTGGGTGATTGGACAGATGCAGCAAAAGGAATGATTCACACTGCATATATTGCCATTGATAGATATTAAATGCTTGTGCTGATCACTTGTTTCGAGCTGTACTAATTATAAGCGTAAGGCATGCATTTCCCGATCGAAACAAAACAGAAAACGAATAAGGACAAGGGACTGCATGGGCGAAAGGTGGGTGGGAAATTAACTTTGGCAACCCTTCCATGCCATCTCACTGTGCCAGAAGTATGAAAGGCCGTTGCAGAGGAGATGTCAAGGGCATTTAATGCTCTCACTGTAATGCTATAAGAAACTCCAAATCCAAGGTGGCGAAGAAATAGCACTGGGAGGGATGGACGGACGGAAAATGCTTTAAATTTGGTAATAATTAATGATCGATCAACATGAAATCAGAATATTCTTAAATATCAATCACCAATATTCTATCTGATTCAAAACAATTTTCAAACAATAAACGTAGTCAAAATAATACATAAACGTAATTGCAATTGCATGAAATGATGACGTACTTGTGCAATGATGACTTTGCCTTTAAATGCACTTGACAGTAGTGTCTCCCATCTCTCTCTCTCTCTCTCCTCTCTTCTCTCTCTCATATTCATCAACAATCAGGCCCTAGTACTACTAGAGCTGACGCATGCATGTATGCCTGACTTTTATGTTTCATGTCTTGCATGCATGCCTACATGCAGACATGCATGTGAGCATGAGAATGCTAGCTAGCATATCATGAGGTACATATATGACCAGGATATCGTGGTATATATCAAGGCTATGTTATATGTATGTGTGTGTATATATATAGGCGCTTACCATTGACCTATCCTATATATAAGGCTAATATGACTGACTCTATGTATCAAACATGTCAAATTCTGTTCATGGTCAAATATTTCAGCCCTTTTCTGAAAAAGTTCATTTGTGTGTATGACAAGTTTTTTCCAACCCCAAAGAATATATATATATATCTATATTTTGTTATGAAACTAATAAAAAGATAGAGAACAAAAGAGAGAGATGTTTAGAAAACTTTGTTTTCTCTTATTTCTTGGGGTCTTACACAAATGAAGACTCCCTCTATTTATAGGGATTTCTTGGTACAAAGGATGGTTAGGATTGTTACACTTGTCATCAATCCAATGGTAAAGAGTACAAAGGAGGTTAGGTGTACCTAAAATCACTATTGGGGGTAGGTGTACCTAAGATTACCATTGATGGCTAAATGTGGTCATACAATACAATTTGAACTTGGTTTCTAACACTCCCCCTTTGGATGACCACATATAAAGAATATGCCTCGTTAAAACCTTGTCATGGAAAAACCCAGTGGGAAAAAAACCAATGACGAAGGAAAAAGAGTACAATATTCTGTATATCGCCAAGTGCTTTAAGATTGCCTCATTAAAACCTTGCAAAGGAAAACCCAGTGGGATAAAACCTTAGCGAAGGAAAAAGAGTACAATCAGCACAAGTCTTCAAGACTTTACTCCCCCTGAAAAGTGCATGATAATATGTCTTCAATTCTCCGTATTCCAATGTTCTGCACAAGCTTCTTAAATGTTGCAGTTGGTAATGCTTTACTGAATAAATCTGCCAGATTATCACTTGACCGTATCTGCTTGACATTAATTTCAACTTTCTTTTCATGAATTGCAATGATCTTCTTGTGTGGATCTGATAGATAACTCACATCCGTATATCCATCTAATTGTAGACTTGATCCAAATAATCACATATTCAGTGCTTCAATTGAACTGGAGATAAGGTACTTCAGGACCAAGAATTTCTCCATTGTCTTCACAAGGACGAAATGGATTTTTCTGATCATCAAATTATTGAGCAACCATTGGAGTACTCAGGACTTTATAGTGAAATTCACCATATTGATCCAAGATCATTGAATTCACTACTCTTCTAGAGTTGTACTCTTCTGGAGTTCTTGTAAATAACATAATTACTGGAGGAGTTATCAAAATTAAGCCGCAAACCTCTATATTCAAAAACGTTGGCCATCTTTTTAGGCCAGACAAGCATCGCGGGATTTTACAGTTCTTACGTACTTGTCAGGCGCCGCAGGGCTATAATGCTACATCTGCTGTCAAGCGCCGCAGGGCTATGATGCTACGCCTCGTCTCTTGTAGAGAGATGCTTCACGAGAGATGCCGTGAATCAATAGAGGTGCTTAGTTTTTCTCTATAAAAGAGATATTCAGCTCATCTTCATTTGCATCTCATCTTCTTCACTTTTCTGTAATCATACTGCATTCTTATTCTGCAATTTCTTTCTGCATTTTTATTCTGCAATCTCTTTTTGCATTCTTTATCTGCAATGGCTCAGCAATCTTCTCATGGCCAATATATAAGGTATTATGCACCTAGCTCATCAGCTGTTCCTGCTTCTACCACAGGTGCTAATCTGACTAATAAGTCAGATGTTGAAGCTATCTATGAGCTTGTAAATCTCGGTGCCCATTACTCTTCAACTATTTATGCATTTTCTCAGAGACTACAATCCAAACCTTATGATTTGGACAAACTCCATGAGAAAATTTCTATCCTTCAGCGACTTCTTCAGGAGTCTAACGTGAAGATAGAATCAATAAAGCAAGAGAATAGAAAATTAAAATCTCTGCTTAAATCTTCTTTTAGATTGCCTACTCCTTTAGACAGAGATGCCATGCAGATTCTTGAAGAACAAGAGCGTTTAAAGAATGAGGCGAAATGCCTCAAATTTCTGTAATTTTTGCTTCAAGATAATAAAATTTCACAAATATTCATATTTGTGTATCTATCTTCTGGTAGCTATTCTGTGTGCTCCATTTTATTTCTCATGCACATTTATCTCCCCCTTGAAACCGAAAGGGTTTTATATTTCAAATTCTTCTGATCTCTTCAGGAGTTTCAAGAAGATTTAAATCATCAATCGCAATAATAACAAATCCGGAATTTCTTAATAAAAACACATGGGTATATTGGATTATTTTTCAAATCCTTCTTTCAATAAATATTCACTAATGCGTTTATACCACATGCGTCCGGATTGTTTTCTGGATGTAACCAGATAACAAGTTTCAAGCATTTTATATCCTTCAGGGATTTTCATATATATGTCATGGTCTAATGACCCATATAAATATGCAGTGACCACATCCATTAACTGCATATTCAATCTTTTTGTGATTGCATCTATAACAGGAGATTATTTTTTCTCATAATCAATCCCTGATTTATGCATTTTTCATGAGCTCTTCTGGAGCCTCATAATCAATCACTGATTTCTACAGTTTTTATGAGCTCTTCTGGAGCCTCATAATCAATTCCTGCTTTCTGCAGTTTTCATGAGCTCTTCTGGAGCCTCAATGACATTTAAATTATCTATAAAAACTGCAATAAAAGATAATATAAATACTGAAAATATATGAAAATAGTATGTTCCACATACGTTTAGCTTGCAGTAGATCATATAAGGATTTTAAGACTTAATAGAATATGTACTTCAGAACTATATGCTTCATGCATACCCAAATTCTTGGTAACTATCAAGTTAATACAAATCTCAATATGATCTCTTTAACTTCATAAACATATCAATATTATTTCTGTAGGAAATATATTCGTGATTTATATATCACATTTTCATTTTATTTATACAAATACCCACTGATATTCAACAAGCATCACCTCATAGGTGTTTGGACTTCAAGTCCATATGCATCACATTATAACAATTCTGCAGGAATTGTTTATTTCTATTTTGACCAATATTTTACGTCGGTATTCTTCGACGGTTCTGAGCTCACTTTATTTATTACTTCTGGTAATATCAAATGCCATCTTATATGAAAATACGTTGTCGACAACGGTTTTATTTCTCTCCATAATTTCTCAATTACTCATGAAATGTAATATCGAGATCTCGTTATTTTTAGGTACCTGTCCCTCTTCAAGGGAAGACATTTCATGAAAACCTCTTCAGGAGGTACTCTTCAGGAGTATTATACTCTTCAGGAGTATTCATTATGAGAGAATTTTTAGATGGACTTTATTGCTTGTTTTGTGGGTACGGCCTCTTCAGGAGCACCGATTTCTTTTCTTTGTTGCTTTTCTCTTTCCGAGATGCTTTATCATTTGTATCAATAGGTCTCACATGCTTTCAGGCATGTCTTATGTTCATTAGACTGCTAAATTTCTTAATTGCCCTGCAGGGACTTCAATCCTCACTAGGATTTTAGCAGCTAGAATATGAGACCTTTTATCTTATTTCATCCATAAATAAATTATCATCTGAACTTCCAGTTCACCTATGATAATCATGATAACGTCGAATTATTTCATCTTATTTGCTTCTGGCAAATTTTTTTCTTTCCACTTCTGGTGGTAAGACTTTATAGTAAAAGAATCTTCTGGTTCTTTTATGGACGTCCATATGAAAATCATTCGACTTATCGTAATTGATTTTGGATGATCAAGATAATCATGAAAAGATACAAATATTCTGAATCATATCACTTTTGATTCATCAACATAATATCATCTCAAAGAGAAAGCTGATAATATTTTCAATACGAGCTTCTGGCTCGAAATCATTGAAATACTATAAATATATTCATCACCACGTCCAATCTTTTGGATTCTTTGAAAACAATTCGTCATTCTCTTCTGGGAATGATATAAATCCAATTTCATTCACTTCAGGGAATGATGTGGACTAGTAGGACGTGACTCATGATTTCTTAGCAAAATCTCATTATTTTGCTTAACCACTAGAAAACCAGATATAAATTTAGAATATATTATGAACTTTTGCACTCGATATTACTACTTCAGGAGCACATTCGAGGCGTTCATTTTAAACATATATTCTTTAGTGGTTTTCTCAACACACTTTCAATTATGCAACTTCAGGTGCATAAATCATAATGAGCTTTTTGGTACACATATTGCTCATTTAAATTATCTCACAGAATCAATAGATCCTTTATAATGAGATACTCAATAAAATTATTGATTTAAAGCGATCCTTCAGGGATGCTCAATTTCTATTTCAAGATAGATCTTATCATCAATAATTCATAACAAGTATATATAAAAAAATAAATAAATTTGTATATAAACTATGTAAATAAATATAAAATTTAATCAAGTAATAATAATGAATATAATCTTTAATACTCAAATTAGAAATTGCAAATAATATATTGAAAAACTTACTTGACATATAATACGAGTTCTCAATTATTCAATTCTCGCCTTGTGTGATACGTGGACAAATATGACTCCTTGAGTGCGAGTCATGGATCCATCATCGTCCACATGCATAGCTCTTATAACCAAGATAAAATATTATAATCTCAAATCTTGTGCTAAGATTTGAGACTTGTTAATATATATTATAATTTAATTTAAAAGCTTTAGGTACAATATATAGAACATCAACTTTGACTACTTGATTACGTTTCACCAACTCCTTTCTTTCTTTCTTTCTTTTATTATTATTATTATTATTTGTTTACCCTTTAGGACTTTAATATCACGTGAATACATGTCCCACGGCATTTTGAATAAGGGTAGCTTATTGACTTTTTCGATTAAGCCGAAAGAAGGAAAAAAAAAAAATCAACTACTTATCTTTCACACCTACCTTTCCACTTACCTTTTACAGCCAGCCAACCTGTTTGATTATGCCACGAAAGTAGCTGCAGGAAATTCCAACCAAAACATATCCCTGTCTGTGGATGCTGTACGACAACTGCAAATACAGCTACATGAGATTAGACGTCAACTCCTCAGCGTCTCAACTCTTAACTACATAAGATGGCCCCCTGACAACAGCTCAGTCAACTTTGACGGCCGCCGTAGGATTAATCACCCTGTCTCTCTCCCTTTCGGCGTTTGTTCGTGCCTCATGATTTACCCTTCCTCGGATGCAGAACCACCATTCTGAAACTGGACCGCAAGGATCAAACTCATCAGAAGGCCGTGGTGATCGCCGGGCTAGGCAACGCGAGCCTGTAACCCACGTGGGGGCATGAGGGTCATGGGACGCTGGCCTAATCCAACTGGTCCGATTCCGGGGGCTTTCTACTGGTCCTTCTCCAATAGTTGGTTCACAGTGAGGGGATCAGAACCGATGATTTAGAGCAAAGAAGGGAAGAAGAAGTGGCTATCGGATTTACTGTGATTCTCAAATATGAGAGAGAGCGAGACAGATGAGAGAGAGGCGAAGGGTTGATCAGCGAGAGAACATTTCGTGCTGATAACGTGTTATGAAACTAATGAAAAGATAGAGAGCAAAAGAGAGAGAGATGTTTAGAGAACTTTGTTTTCTCTTATTTCTTGGGGTCTTACACAAATGAGGACTCCCTCTATTTATAGGGATTTCTTGGTACAAAGGATGGTTAGGATTGTTACACTTGTCATCAATCCAATGGTAAAGAGTACAAAGGAGGTTAGGTGTACCTAAAATCACTATTGGGGGTAGGTGTACCTAAGATTACCATTGATGGCTAAATGTGGTCATACAATACAATTTGAACTTGGTTTCTAACATATTTATATATATTAAGAAAAGTTTATAAGGTTGGAAAAACAAAATCAAAAGGACAAACAAATATTCAGTATTTATTGGTAAGGGTGGAACATCATTTCCAACAACAATATATAATAGAGACACGGTCTTTGTCTTTTATTTCTTTTTTGGAGCCATATATATATAGACATGGACTTTTTCATTTTCATGAATTGATTAATTCCCATGCTTAATCATTGCTTTCGTTCTATTCCCTTGTCCCTTTAGAAATAGCTTAACCAACCAACCAATCGTCCAAGAAGCTCGTGCCGTATGGTATTTCATTTTTATAAACCCAAGCTGCAGGAACCACCTAATTGCTCTAAGATCTAGTCTTTGGTATTCTCGTATATTTTCATACACAATTTACACGTGATTTGAGCATCTTTTACTTGCATTGAAGTTCTAGCTACTTTCATTTTATACATGATTCATTCATGCACGACTCTGAATGCACAAGCAATTTCTCTGGGAAAAAGGCATTCTCTGCAGCCAAACATTGTCTCAATTATCATCAGTGCACAAATGTACTGTTGAAGAATATATATATACACACATTGGACAAGATCAATGGTCAATGCATGAAACGTTAATGACGTACGTATACGTAGAGGTTTCGGACCTCTCCTTACTTACACGAAACTAGAGTGAGATCAATGATTCAATACGATGAAGAACATGAGCACGAGTATTTCATTCATCTAGAAATTGGAATTCATTTTATTCATGAGAGAGCTATATTTACACACATCAGTTTAAATGCCACAGCTACCCTAGCTAGGTACATCATCAGTTCATGAATATATACTTCCCATCTCTGTTGAGACATTAATTCAATGTACCTTCAAGAAGGGAAAAAATAGTTTACGCCTTAGGATTGAAATGGGATCCAAGCCCCTCCCCATATATAATGTTTGGTTACAGCTTCTTGTACTGATTTCTTTGGGGGGACCTTCTTGTACTAGTTGATAATTTTGAATGAAGAAATACATCATATTGAGTAAACCCTAAGTTGAATTCATTTTTTTCAGGGACATGGTCTATATTATATTCACACACACACATAAGATTCAATATATATATATTTTTTAATGTAACCCTATTTTTTATTTTTATTTCTTTTTGGGTTTGTTTGAATGGGTGACATGAGGTGAAAGGAACGGTTTTAAAGGTAGCGGGATATCCCGACACAAGCACGCCTTACGGAGCCAAGCTTAAAAGCAAATTAAAGGGTTTTAGCATTTATTTCGGGTTGTCCCTCTGAGACGTAGTAGTACTATACCCATCCCCTCACAACCCAGATACAAAAAAATATTTACTACTCAATGCAGCATCCGCATTTATTGGACAGTGCCAACACCTGATCACGCTACTCTCTCTCTCTCTCTCTCTTCACCCATTGGTATGAATATGAATGCATGACTTGACTTATCCTCACTCTCTACAATCTGGGCAGGGCCCTTGACTATTCTTCCTCTTTTCTATTCCCCATTTTACGAGTTTGGCATTACACACTTTCCAATAGTCTTTTTTTTTTTTTTTCGTTCTTCTTCTTTCTTTGAAGTATACAGGGACAAATAATAGAGTGAGAGAGTGAGAGAGAAGATCAGAGGACAAAAAAATAAAGAAAAAGAGAACATTTCAGAGCAACACCTGTTACATCTCTTTCTCCACCTTACTGTTTTCTTTATTTACGTGCTTTTTGTCCCCCTCTTCCCCTTTCCCCCCGGCCCAATTTCCCACCTTTTTCTTCTAATAAATCAAATCAACACCCTTTTTACCACCAACAACACATACAGCTCGATCACCTCTGGTCGAAAGTCCACAAAGCTTGCTTTATAAAGGCTGTTACCCTATGCAATGACGGTCGGTGTACGTGGTGTTCATTGTGGTGGCAAGTCGTGTAAAATTCTAAGTTTGACTGGTTTAACATGTACAGGTTTTGTGGTGAAAAATGAAGATATATAGTAGATGTAACGTCAGGTCTTAAAGGCTAGCTGTGTATCAGGTATCAAAAGGTAATAAAGAGTACTTTGCACTGTGATAGTTGATCTGAAAAATGCATGCGCAGATTTACAAGCTGTAGGAAATGATAGATGAAAGTTTGATGAACATTATAGTCAGTTATGAAACAGATCTCATTCATTTAAGTGAAGAATAGCTAGCTAGCATATATATCGATCGAGTAACGTCTAATTATTAGGAGCTACACGATCACGTTACTCGAAAATGAGTAGCAGGATCTTTGGGTCAGGATATTATATATGTGTGTGTGAACAAGAACGAAGACAAGCAGAATTAAACAGGATATATGTGTGTGTGTACACGCAGACACTCAATATATCGACCCATGCCCTGGCCCCTGGGAGGGGAGTTCTGCACACAGAAATGCCTCTTGTGCATGGAGTTTCACTTTCTTAAAACACTTCATTTTCTGCAAGGTGGTTCTATTCAGCCCCACTTAGCCACTCAAGTGGAGGTGTGTACCCCCAGTGCATTTTGGGTTTTGTTTTTTTTTTTAAATGTTAAAAAAAAAAGACATAAATACACTAATGATAATTACTTATTTAAATATTTTTAAAAAGTAAAATGCACTACAATAACTTTTGTCAAACAGTACTTGAAGTGAGTGTATTTTCTTTTCTAAAACAGTAGTATAGCTACAAAGAAATTATACATAATAATTTTACAATTTAACATAGTTTCATATAATATGTTAGATTTATTTTAGAATAAAAATAATTTTATAATAAAAAAATTAAATAAAATCGCATTAATTTATAAAATTATTTTTATAAAATTTATTTGTAGTTAAAATATTTTTATTTTTAAAAATATGAAGTCAAAGTTTCGGGCCTTAATATTGCGGGCTAGCAATGTCGGATCGATTCGCATGTACTCGGCAGGCGCTACAGCCCAAGCCTTGAATGGTAAAAGGTTTAGGGCTTGCCGCTTGAAACCGCCGCTTGTTTGTTGTTTATAGACCCGAGGCTTCGGTCTATAGCTAGGTATATTTAACAACCTGACTCTAGCTATCTTCAGATTCTTTTATCTTCTAGTCACCAAACGATATGGGTTCGTTTAATTTCATCTTTATGAAGGAAAAGCTCGATCGTTGCCTCATGCATGCCCATGTTGCCTCTCTAAATCTTAAGCAAAATGAAAAGTTTTAAATTTACAAACTAAAATGACTTAACACATAATTTAATTTACAATAATTTTTTTTAATAAATCATATAAAATCATGTCAATTTATAAAATTTTTATCTTGTAAACCATGTGAAGAAAGTTGACCTGTAAAAGAACACTTGTAATTCGTATATAGGGCGATTAGAATCACCTTATTATCATCTTGCACTCAGGACAATATGATAATCCTATTTCTCACCCTTGGATTGAGCTTTGGGGACTTGTGCACATAATTATATGAACAGAACATGGAGAGGAGAAACATATATTCACTTTAGGACCATAACTTCTGATTAAAACAAAGGATTCAAGAAACGATATTCTGAAGGAAAGTATTTCATCCTTTAAGCAAACGTGGAAATCAATTAACAGAAGCGTAGAGAAAAGAAAATGGAAAAAAAAAAACTCAGGCGATACCTGTTCTGCATGCTGGGTTCAGTTCAATAATCCTCTTATCTATATATGTCTACAGCTACAAAGAGATTACACAAAGTAATCTAATAAACTATCGTGATTTCATGTAGTCATTTAGATCTACTTTACAATAAAAGTAATTTTACAAACTGACGAATCACGTGAATTTATGGAATTACTTTTGTATAATCCCTTTGTGGCTAAGTATTTCCCTCCCTTGATTTATGTAAATGTGTGTAGCAAAGTGCACAAAAAGATAAATACCACGTACAGTTGGTATAATGAAATTGTCATTTCAAACAGATGAATGAATATGAAAGAATAAACCAACAGGAGATCAGTAAGCCCAGAGGAACAAAATCTAACAAATTACCTCTCATATACGAGATGCCTCCCATACAGCCCATCCCATTGTGTCATAGGAAAGATTCGACAGAATAGAGGCGCTGTGCCAAGAAGCAAGCAAATTCCACTGCGCTAGATCTCAGCCGCCAAAAAATGAAAGAGTTTCAGTAACATCCTCTACCAGATCCAGACGTAGAAGCCAACCTTCCTGACCTCTCAACGATGATGCACACATGCATTTACTGGGAACGGCCGAACGCCATTGTCCAATTGATGTCCATAGGGACTGCCTTCAATAGAAAGGAAGTCTCCTTTGGTGAGTCGAATTCCATAAAAGTACAAAATATCCAAGAACAAGTTTTGTTGGAGCTTCCCCTCTGCCCCTCAGCACCAGAACACCGTCCGGCTCAGAACATGGACCAAATAAAACTTCTGATCTAAACCCTCACATTGGCTATTCTTGTAATATTTTCAGTAAAAGTAATGGTCTCTATGTACTTCCTTTCATAAACTTTTAACTTCACAATAACTCTGGAAAACCTAAGCTGGGCAGATCTTGGACTGCAGACAATTTTAATTAGACTGTACTGCCTCAATTTGAACTATATCATCTTTTTTTTTTTTACTTGAACATAACCTCCTTCCCAACATGTTCAATACCAACCCCGCCCTGCCCCCCCCACAAAAAAAAAAAAAACAAAAAACAACAAATCTTTTCTTTCACTTATTGTAAATCGCTGAAAAATTGTTGATTCCTCTCCATTCCATAGACATATTCTTTCTGTCTCCAGTTCACTGGCAGAAAGGATCTCTTAAAACTCTTGATTCCTATCTATGCCATATACATGTTCAGATGGTGACTAACTTTTATGTAATCACAGTCCCCATTTATTCACTGACTTCTACAGCTCCACTCAACTAAATAATGTACATACCCAAGGTGGAAGAAGACACGGAGTGAAGGAGCCAGTGGAAAATTAAGAGTCTGATCTAGAAGCTGTGAACGATGAAAGAAGACCTGCAGCTTGGGCAGGTAAAATGTCACCAAATGTCAACATGGCAGCTGCTGATCTATCCTTGAATATGCCCACTTGCCCATCTGTAAGCAAGGATCTGAATTTCAACGTGCTCTCTCCGAATCTGCTTCAACCTGGCCATTACAAGGAAAACAGTTTAAGCTTTGGTTCCCAAACTGCAAACACAAATGGAAAACAAAACATTCAGCCCATACTTACACGAAAAAACAAGGCCAGTAACCATAATATATTTTTTTTATCAATAAATAAAACTTTATTGATCATAAGAATAAGCAAAAGCCTAAGCATACAGGACATATACAAGAGCATCGCCCATGTGTTCTGGTTTAGTGAAGGCCAGTACCATAATATATACCTTCACTAAAAATAACGATCTGCATAACCCCTAAAAGGATTTCCATCTTGGTTCACTTGTTACATTAGACAAGCAAATTGATACTAATGTAGTGCTATTGCATGAAATTCAATGCCCAAATCTTATACATAAGAGATTGTGGGCCACCAAGAGGTGACCTCGCCAGGGCTAGTTCAGGGAGGTGGTTGTTGGATACCTCTGTGGGTGGCCCCCTAGCAAGTCCTCACCCAAGGCCACCTCCAGTGGCGGTTGCTTCTTGAAACTACATGGACAAAATTGAGCAAATTCATATATAAGGATCTAATTGGAGCAAACTATGACCAAAATTCGTTTTAATCAGGATGCTTCTGTGTCGGATCTGTTGGCATTTTCTCATGGTTCTTAGTTCTTACCAATGGGATGTTTAATTTACTAGAGACTAGGCCTGTGCAAAAAGGCCCCGAATCCGATCAAACTGAAAGACCCGATTTGGCCCATCCAATCGGGCTCGACAACTCACAAAGTTGGTTGAAACCGATCACCCGACTATAAGGTTTTCTTTCTCCTCAAACTCTAGCCGCCGTTCTTCATCTTCTTCTTCTTCTTCATTGCCATACCACTACCCACTATCTGGATTTCTCCTCTTTAGCATTTTAATGGATTCTCCACAATTCAAGATTTTTTCTTTCCAAAAGAAATAATAGAAAGATGGCTCACAAGAGTTGTAGAGCACTACACATAGAGAGAGAGAGAGAGAGAGAGAGAGAGAGAGAGAGAGAGAGAGAGAGAGAGAGAGTTCCCGAAGAAGGAAGGGATCAAAGTTTCAGATGACTATATAGATAGAACTCTTGGATTCCTTATTGCAGTGGACATAGGCTTGGTGGAGTTTCCTCCGGTGCGTGAACTCTTCTCCTTTGTACTTGGCAATTCCTTTTTTATTTATTTATTTATAACTCTGAACCTCTGTTTTACCTTCTTTTATTATTATTATTATTATTTTTTGGTTCTTGTTTTCTTCTTCTGATTGTGGTGCCTTTGTGTTTTACTAGATATTGATATCAAAGAAAGATATGAAGACTCAAAAGATAGCTAGCGAGAAAGCCAATGAAAGAAAGAACGAAAGCAACAGTAAGATCAGAAGGGTTTTTTGGGTCTGTTGCGTCCACAAACGGTGAAGGATTGAAAGGAACGGGTTCGACCCGATCTGAAATTTTCAGGTCGGATCGGATTGAGTTGACATGATCTTTCCTGCCGGTCAGGTAGGGTCGGACCCAAAGTCAATTCGGGTGGGCTACTGTGCAGGCCTACTAGAGACGTTTGTGATTGGGAAATGGGCGCTGTTTCTAAATTTTTCAGTCTTATATATATATATATTTAGAAGTAAACGATTGTATTAATAAGAATAAGCATAGCCCAAGTACACAAGTTCAGTCTTTTATATTCTATGGGAGGCCTAATGGTACATGGGGTCCTGGGGATAGGATGCAGTGGAGGCCTAAAGGGAGCAAACGGTTTATAGTCAGATCTTATAACAAGCTGTTGGCATCACATGGTTATGTTCCTTTCTCGTGGAAGAGTATTTGGAGGTCTCTGTGCCTTTGTAAGCAGCTTTCTTCGTATGGACCGCCTCTCTTGAGAAAATTTTGACCACGGACAATTTGAGGAAACGGGGTTTCATTGTTATGGATTGGTGTTATTTGTGCAAAAAGAATGGGGAGTCCGTGGATCTTTATTACTGCATTGTGAGGTGACAAAGAGTGTTGTGGGATGAGATCTTTAGTAGAATTGGCATGGCTTGGGTGATGCCTTTGAGAGTGGTGGATTTAATAGCTTGCTGCAAGGATATTCAAGGCTTTCCTCAGGTAGTTGCAGTTTGGAGGATGATTCCTTTATGCATTATGTGGTGTATTTGGATGGAAAGGAATGATTAGTGCTTTGAAGATATATAGGGAGCGCACAGTGGAGGAACTTTGGAACTTTTTTGTGCACACTTTATCGCTCTGGTTTTCAGCCATTGTACTTAATGGAACTAGTGTTCATGACTTCATGTTTATAATTTCTGGCTCCTAGAATGTATTTAGATGGTCTTTTGTATACTTCCTGTGTACATAGGCTTTGCCTACTACATTCGCATCAGTAAAATTTTCATTCTACTTATAAAAAAAATCATTTAGCCCTTTTTTTTTTTTTTTGTCAAAACATATTATTAAAAGACGAGGACCAAAGTTTAACATGCATCCAATGTAAGAGCAACCCCATAAACAGAAGCTTCAAGCTAACCACAAGAAGCTCAAATCCTTCAATCTCTACCAAAAGGGCCAGAGGTTTCACTTTAATAATCTTGTATTATCATCATTATTATTATTCTTATTATTTTGGTAAGTATCATCATAACATTCAACTCTATCCAAATACTAAGTGTTCCAACTATTCACGAGGTCTACCCATTGTTTCTTTACAAAATAAGCTAATTATAAAATAAGCTAAGATTTGCACTCCTCTTTTGTTGGGAGGTTTGGCAATTAGAAAGCTGAAAATTTTCAATAAGGCACTTTGAGGGAATTGGTTGTGGAGGTGTCATCAAGAAGAGGACACTCTTTGGAGGATTGTTATCGACGCCAAGTATGGGAGTACTTGGGGTGGCTGGTGTTCCAATGCAGTAAGAGTGGCATATGGTGTGGGAGTGTGGAAATTCATTCGTAATGGATGGCGGGAGTTCTTCAAAAATTTCAGATTTGAGGTGGGTAGGGGAAACTGGAACAGTTTTTGGCATGACTTGTGGTGTGGGGCTGAGGCCTTGAAGAATGTTTTCCCTTCTCTCTTCAGAATTGCTTCAAATTAAGGTGCTTCCATGGCTGATTACATGGATAACACTGCTGGATTTATTCAGCGGTCAGTAAGCTTCATTAGAGATGTCCAAGATTGGGAAGTGGGGGCATAACTGATTTTTTCAGCTTACTTTATGCTTTAAACATAAACTCTGGAGGGGAGGACAGATTACTTTGGAATCAGTTTGGTAATGAGAAATTCTCGGTTAGATCTTTATACAAGGTCTTGGCGTCACATTTTTCTACTGACTTTTTTCCTTGGAAAAATATTTGGAGATGCGAGGTGCCCATTAAGGTGGCTTTCTTCGGGTCTTCGGCTTCTCACGGGAAAATTCTTACCACTGATAAGTTGAGAATGCGTGGTATCGTTGCAATGGATTAGTGCTTCATGTGCAAAAGATGTGGTGAATTGGCGGATCATCTTCTTCTTCATTGTGATGTGTCGAAGGTTTTGTGGGATGAGGTCTTTGATAAGGCGGGAATTGCTTGGGTGATGCCCAAGAGGGTGGTGAACCTCTTGGCATGTTGGAGAGGGATTCTAGGAAATCGTCAAATAGCAACTGTTTGGAAGATGGCACCTCTTTGTCTTATGTGGTGTATTTGGAATGAGAGGAATGGGCGCTGTTTTGAGAATAGAAAACAATTGGTGGAAGGGATTAGAGATTTCTTTTTTCATACTTTGCTGCTTTGGGCTTCAGTTATTGTTTTGGATGCGAATAGTCTTGTGACTTTTGTACAGTTTTTCAGGGTTAGCTTGTAATTAGGTCTCTCTCTTGTACACTTCCTGTGTATTTGGGCTATGCCGAATTACATTTTTTAATAAGTTTCTTACTTATCAAAAAAAAATTATTTTAGCTGCCACCCAAATATTTCATCAACAAATTGCCTCTCATGAAAGTGCATGCGACATCTTAAAATGAAATGCTTTACATGCGACACTGAAACCCTTAGGTAGGAATACCTTCTACAATTTAAAAAAAAAAAAATATATATATATATATATATATATATATATATATAGATAGATAGCAGTCTTACCTGCATGAAAGACTTTAATAATGGTGCTGCTACTCCAAAGCTGGAGTTATCGTCCAAATCCATCTTTCGGGAAAGCTTGCTGTTTGCATAAGCTTTCCAGGACGTTCTTGAAGAGATATCATCTGAAGATGTTGAAATAGATGTCTAATTACTTGTGCCTCTTGAAGACAATACTGGAGCACTGGATAACAAAGATGGATTTAAAAGTCAAATAGTTTTTCAAAGTATATACAAGCTGCACATCAACTCTATGTACACATAAGATTGATTTCAAATCCTCAGCTCAGGTTTGGCAGAAGTTGTTAAAATAAATTAAAGCATGTACTTACACACAAGTGTACCTATGCACATTCACACATAACATAATGATTGACAAAAAGAAAGCAGAACGCTAACCTGATTGGAAGATATTTGAAGCGAGGAACTGTAGAGCATCTCATAATATTGGACTCTGAATTAGCAGGCAGCTTCTGAACAGTATCCGTGTACATTCGATTAAGTTGCACAAAGAATCCAAAGAGGACAGCATGCCGTACATATGATTGCCTCTCATTCTCCCAGAGGTATGGCTCATACCTGAAATGAGTTAAAATAAGTTAGGAAACAATGAAAAGATATAACCAGTTAATAGTCAACAAAAATGATTAAAAAAAAGTATGTATATGTAATCAATTAATGAATCAACTAGTAGGAAAACCTTTGGAAAACAAATAAAGCCTTTGGGTGTTTTTAAGACAAAGACCTACTCTAATCATCCTTGGCAATGCACGGATCAGCACGCTATTTTATCCTTCACTAATCAGGAATTTTTTAGCTATGCACTTCATAACATAAGCAAACTATTTTATCCTTGGTTCTAATTATGTCAAACAAAAACGGATCCATTCATCAGATTTTAATCATTTGTCCAGCTTCAAAAGAAATTTCAATGCAACCCATTGAACGCAAAGATGTTTCCCTCTTTAAAAAAGCTTGAGTAAAAGAATTTTGAAACACCATGTCAGTCAAACTACAAATCAAGTAAAACTCAACAGACCCCACAAAATAACCTTTAAAAGTTTTAATATCAGTGGTAGCACCAAAATTATCGTATTTATCAAAAAAGTTTCAGCATCAAGAAAAGCAATAGTGTTTATTGCATTGAAGCTGAAGTGAGCTGAAGTGATCTACATATGAATTGATTAACTCTGTTTGTTGACAAATATCTCGTTGGGTATGTTGGCTCAAAGTATAGATAATTGTTGCAAACAGGCTTCTCCACACTTTTCCAAGCAGTAGTTCAACTTATTTTTCACGATCATATACCAATTATGCCTGGGTTTCAAACTGTTCCACTTGGAATTGACATTCAGATATTTAAATTAACTTTTCAACTGAAAGATCTGAAAGTTCGTGGTGAATATTTATAATCCCTTGAGGATAACTGTGAGGTACAAAGACATAAGCAACACAACCCCTGTCTCTAATCCTAACTTCGAAGATGATACTGTTAGAAAATCTCAACATGTAAATGAGTGCAAAAGAATACAATTCAAACATTTTTTTCCTTCACAAGAATGAAACTTACGTAAGCCAGTCTATTGGATCCAATCTTTGCGAAAGGCGGTTTACCAATCCATCAACACGCTCTCTGATGACTGACTTCTCCTGGCCTTGATCCTGCTTCCGTCTGAAAGGCAGCTTTGGCTTGAGACCAGTAGAGATCTCCTCATTCATACAGGACTCGCCTCCAGAAAGAATATCAGCAGCAAATCTCAAGTCCACTAAAATCTGCAAAACTCCTTTTTCTGACAGTTGAGATCCACCAGTCCCTCTAGTAGAAAGGAAGTCCCCATAAACGTCAATGACCTACATGGAAACAATGCTATCAATACACAAATGATAGTAATTCAGGGATGCTTTTGAGATCAAGGAATACTCCAATGGCATTACTAAAATAACGGCTGAACACAGCTAAAAATGTTAAAACTTTACTCCATTGGTCAATTGTAATTGATTTTAATGGCACGACCTTTCATGAGTTCCTTGCATCACTAAACTAGCATGCATAGGCTATGCTCTTGTATATGTCCCATATACTCCAAGCCTTTTTCTATTTTATGATCAATAAACTTTTGTTTACCAATAAAAAAAACAGCTAAAAAAGTTAAAACTAGGAAGAAAAATCATTTAAATTTATAGTAGGATTTTGATTTCCTTTCCTTAATCTAGAATGTATTTAGGTGTTCTATTGTATACTCCCTGTGTACACGGGCTATGCCTATTTCATTCGTATGAATAAAACTTACATCTTACTTACAAAAAAAAAATACATTTACAGAAGGAACTGCTTGCAAGGTATTCATTCTTTTGATAAGAGAAAGGCTCTTATGCAGCTCAGTAAGGAGCTTGATTAAAATACTTAATATCTATAACATAAAAATATGAGAATGTAGGTGTGCTTTAGATTTTAGATGTTGTGACAAGCTTAGTTAATAAATTAGTAAAAAACACCAAATCCTATCAAGAAAAGCTATCTGAAAGGATGTCAAATAAGGCCCACCCATGTGAATCTATCATTGGCTAAAGTCACAGCAACTGATCACAACCTGATCATGGAGCCTCTTATATGGTTTTCAATGGAACACTCAACTGATTGGAATGGCAGGTTTTTAATATCAACTGGAAGGTATCAATAAACTTTTTGGATATATGTTGATACTTGTCATACAGGCATTCCATATGCCACAAAATAAAACTAGTATGTTAAGTAAATATAAATTTCAGCCGCTAAGTCACTATAGTCACAAAACCATGTTCAGAGGAAGAAAATCCATTTAGTGCCCATCACGGGCATGAAGGAACATATTAGCACACCCATAACATTAAATCTTGTTGTACATCTAATGAACTTGACTTTAAAAAAAGGAACAAGTAACAGGGAAATGGGAAGTTGTCAACAGGACCTAATTAGAATCCAAAGAAAAGCACATGTACTCGGTCTAGGTTGTGTACGAGGGAGAAGCAAATAACCAAATTATCCAAATCTCAACAGTGAACTCAAAAATAAATGTGTAAATAAAAGTGCAATGAACCATCACTTCAACAATGATAAAGCCCAGACATTTACAGATAATGACAATGAAAAATATGATACTACTTCTCCTAAAAATACATAAACGATATACTAGCATGACACTTAGGAAGAGCAGGTGAATGTTCACAGAAAGTTGCATACCTTTTCCAATAATCTCATTGAAAATTTTTCCAGAATATTTTTGTCAAGTACATGACCACCAATGTGATGAACTTCTTCACATGCTTGGAATAAAAACGCGATAACATAAAGAGAAGGCATGGAGGGCAGAGATATTTTCATCTCTGATTGATCCTCATCAGCCCATTCTTGCTTGAGTACTGTTTCTTCCCAACCCTGCCAAAAAAATCAAAAGATGATCTACCTCAGTTTACAAAATACCAAGTATACAGATATATCACAAACAACATTGCATAAAAATCATAAACTCCTATTGAAATACAAAATAAAAGTACTCATAGACCCTCGCGACCCTATTTTCTTCGGGGAAGGAGATGAGGGCAGCTGACCATACTATCACGCATTTTTTTGCACAAGTTCGTTTTGCTTCAATGTTGAGTTATTCTATTCTCAAACTGGTGTGTAAAGCATACCATCCACATCACTTAAATTGTAAGATTTAATTTATAAGATTCAAATTTTTAAAATTTATCTTCCAAATCACATTATGCCATGTAAGCACTTTATTAGGTGTGCTCTATACACTGGCTTGAGAATAGAATTTTTCTTTCGAAAAATCAGTATCATCAAATGTATCCATATTTGGCTGAACTAACTCAAAGACCCTCATAACCCTTTGGCTAAACCAACATATAATGTTTAGTTGCAGTCTTCTTATTTGGAAGATTGCATTAAGGAAGACCCTTACCGTGGAGAACTTATGGAAGAGACATGTTGTGATAAGGAGTGGTGCTGCACATGCAAAAGGGCTGGGGAAAATGGATCATCTCTTACTTCATTGTCAAATAGCTAGCACTTTGTGGAAAGCAGTTTTTTGGCCTCTTTGGGTTGGTATGGGTGATGCCAAGACAAGTGGTAGATCTAATAGCATGCTGGAAAGGCTGATATATATATTTTTTAATAATTAATAAAGTTTATTGATCTTCAAATTAGGTATAGCCCGAGTACACAGGTGGTATATAAGAGAGAAATGCCTAATTACATCCTACGAACAAAAAAAGACGCATACAAGTCACTAAAATTACCCCCATCTAATACAATAGTCTTGGCTCAAAGTAACCCAGTTTGAAAAGATGAGTCTCTAATCCCCTCCAATGAATGTTCACTATTTTCAAAACATCTTCCATTCCTCTCATTCCATATACAACGTAGAAGACATAAGGGCACCATCTTCCAAACATTTGCTACGTGACGGTTTCCCCGTGTTTCGCTCCAACAAGCCAATAGGTCCACCACCTTTCTGGGCATCACCCAAGCAATGTCCAGCCTTAAGAAGACTTCAACCCATAGAACCTTTGCCATATCGCAATGGAGAAGAAGATGGACCATCGACTCGCCACTCTTTTTGCACATGAAGCACCAATCCATTATGAGAACCGAAGAAAGCAACTTTTAGGGGCACTTTGCTCTTCCAAATGCGCTTCCAAGGGAAATTCTGAAAAGAGGGGGTAGACATAGCCTTATATAAAGAACTAATCGAAAATTTCTTGTTCCCAGGGTGTGTCCACAGCAGTTTGTCCTCCACGCCATGTTCCAAATTCAGTGCATACAAGGTGCTGCAGAAATCAGAAATGTCTCCCACTTCCCAATCTTGAACTGCTCTGGTAAATGACACATTCCACTGTAGTAGGCCATTCAAAGAGTCCATGTAATCAGCAACAGAGGCTTCCTTATGCAATGCAATTCTGAAAAGAGAAGGAAAAACCTCCTTTAGAGCAGCATCACCACACCAAACATCAACCCAAAATCTAACTCTATTTCCACACCCTGCCACAAATCTAAAATTACAAATGAAATCCTCCCAGCCCTTCCTAATAAATTTCTATACACCCACACCATACCATCTTCGCCTTTCATTAGAAACCCAGCCTCCCCAAGGACTTCCGAATTTGGCATCAACCATGGTCCTCCATAAAGCTTCACTTTCTTAATTTTATCGCCACAACCATTTCCAAAGTAAGACCTTATTGAAAATACTCAGCTTTCTAATCACCAGACCTCCACAAGGTAGGGGAGTGCAAATCTTGTCCCATTTAATCAAGTGGAATTTTTTCTCGTCCCCCAATCCACCCCACAAGAAAGCACGGAAAATTCTTTACATCCTATTAGCCACACCAGCCGGGATTGGGAATAATGAAAGGAAGTCCATAGGTAGTTTAGATAACGTGCTCTTAATAAGAGTGGATTCTTCCCCCTTTAGATAGATACATTTCTTTTCCAACCCGCCAATCTATTCACAGTTTTTTCAATCACGCCGTCCCATATTACTTTAGATTTATGAGGAGCCCCCAAAGGGAGACCGAGGTGCTTCATAGGCAAAGAAGAAACCTTACAATCCAAGATTTCAGCCAAGTCTCCAGTGGTTTACCAAGCCAACTGGAACCAGTTCCAATTTAGACAAATTCACCTTAGAGGCCGGAAGTAGCTTCAAAACAAAGCAAGAGAGCTTTCAATGAACAGATTTGATTAGGATCCCGCTCACAAAGAATTAAAGTATCGTCAACGAAAAGAAGATGAGTTACAGTGATGCTCCCAAAAGAAGTACCGGCCACTGAAAATCCAGATAAAAAAGACCCATCCACGGCTGCCTTTATCATTCTACTAAGTACATCCATGACTAAGACAAAAAGAAGAGGAGATAAAGGATCTCCTTGTCTCAATCCATGAGAGCTGTTGAAAAAACCCTCGCTTAAAGCTTTATTCCTTTTTTTATTAATAAATAAAAAATTTACTGATGATATTGATAGGCATGCCCCAAGCATTCAAGACATGTACTAAACAAGATTTTAGGAATATCACCTTTCAAGAATGAGTGATATCAATGCCTATTACAGTATTTAGGGCTACAAGCCCATTTACCCTAATTAAACTTGTCAAATGCCGAAAAACCCAAAAAGTGTGGAGAAGAAAAGGGCATCAGATATTTTTTTTTTTTCAATAAGAAAAGAGCATAAGATATTACAGGAAGAAAAGACAGATAAAGGAGAGAAACCACTATGCCACATACCCTCAAGGGAGTTGTTGATGATAATGCATCATCTTGTTCAAGATCCCGAGAAATAATAACTGAAAGCTCATCTGCAAACCATGATATCCATAAACTGTGTGCTCTAATGCAAAGATCTCGTGTAATTTTATTAAATTCTTCGAGTTTTGAGCTTGCAGTTTCACTGGCTCCGAGCAATGCTGCAGAGGCCAATGATGCTTGTCTTTTAGAGCCGACGTGCAATTGTCTTCCAGGTCTATCAGAGATGGGATAATCAGCAGCAACTCTATATGGTTGTCTCAACAAGGAAGGTAATTGATCAAAAACCACAGACACAGTTTCATTTATCCAGAACCTTGGAGAAGCAAGTATCACTGGAATGTGTTTTGTGTGGACCTGGAACGCAAACAAGAGTCGCCCAATGAAAAGGGATCTCTGAACAGTTATAGCAGGAGGAACAGGTTGACCTTCCTTGTTGGCCTTTTCCATGGCCGCATATAAATTATCAAGCTCACTCCTCAATTGAATCAATATAGCAGACATGCTCTCATAACACTTGTTTTGTAGATATGGTGCCAACTCCCTTATCCTTAGAGACGCCTTTGGAGATTCTAAGAAACTGAGAAGGTCCTCAAGAACGCTCTGACAACAGCTGTCTACGGCATCTCTAATTCGACTAACTTGAGGACCAAAATAGACCTTCAGAAAAGTCTGGAAACCATTCTCTTCCGATGGTGCTTTAGACACAGAAAGAGCACCAGCCTTCTTAGCATTGGATTCAAGAAACCAAAACCCACCACCAGCAGAAGGTCTGTTCAAGTACCCCTGGAAATTCGTCTGTACACCAGAATAACTCTCCCCAATGGCAAGAACTGAATCTGCCACATTCACATCCCTCATCAAATCCTCAAACACCATGTCTATAATCATTTTCATCCTCCTCACAAAAGCATCCTCGAAGACCTGATCCCAGAGATCAGAGTCGTCCCCCAAAACAAGCTCCCTTATCCTAGTCCAAGGCAACTCAATCTCCGACCCAAAAACATTCTTCAACCAGTCCAAACTCCCTGATAACACCGTCTTACTCTCAACCGTCTCCCTTATGGACTTCTCGGCCAAAGCAAGCTCTTGCCCAGAACCGATAGCGTCAATCATGTACCTTCCATTAATCTTATTGACAAGCTCTCGCCCACATTCCCTTAACCACAGAGAACAAGTCCTGGCAATATACTCCTTATCAAGCATTACCATGACGGACTCCAACTTATCCCTAAACAACTTCCAAAGCCGGACCTCCTCATCCGGATTCGGAATCCCTCCAAATAATTGAGATGCAGGAGGCGAACTCAATACGGCTTTATAAAACGTCGGCATATCATTTAACACTTGCAAGAACAACTGACCAACTTGACCCACGGTAATCTGAAATAGACTCAAAACCTCGCAAAACAAGGACACGGCGACGTCACAATTAGCATCGTGATTGTGAATACGCGTACCTAGTGTCTGCGAAATCCACGACTTCCTGGTGTCGAGAAAGAGCGACAGAACCCGCTTGGGGTCCAGCTCGTCAATCACTGCCACGCTGGCCAACGCATCGGCGTAGGCCGAGATCGGGAGGCCCCGCTGTTCCAGCAACCGTTCGCGACCCCGCTGCGAGATCTGCGCCTTGAAGCTCTCCACGATCTGCCATTGGTGCTGGAGTAGAGAAAAACTCGTCAGGATCGATACCTCTCCACGATTCTCTTTGTCTATCAGCCTGTCGTGCACGTGCTTGGTACGTACGTACCGTTCGGCAGCTTCCAGAAACATGGACTCATCGAGGCAGCCCCATATGTTCTCGGGCGTGTCGACGAGGTACTTGACCCGGCAGGCGATCCCATAGGTCCGGGATCTGGTCAAATTGGGGTTGGCAATGAAACTTGGGGTCTCGGGAGAAAGGGAACGAATGGCATTGTTGATGGAAGAGAGATTGGAGGCGATAGAGTGGGAGTACTTGTTCATGAAGATGATGGAATCGGCCGAGTGGATGAGGTCGCGGTATCGGGTTCCGACGAGTTGACGGAGCTCCTCCTGCTTGAGCTGGATCTGATTCCGGGTGGAACACTCCACATTTCGGATCTCCGATATCGGTTTGGAACGGAAAAGCAACACGGTATCGGATTCAGCTGAGGGCATGGTGCCCACTCCCTTCAATTTTAATAACTCATTCAAACAAAATTCATTTCTCTGTCACTCTGAGTTGAGATCATTCGAAGAATTTGATGGTGCCGGAATTGCAGTCTGCTCTGGTTGGTGGGAGACCTTGGAAACGTAACGTTATCTCCGCCGACTATAGTTGGGCCTAATATAGCCTATACAAACCCATACTGGGCTGGAGTTTTGAGCTCGGTTTGGGCTCTATCTCTAACAATATCACGTGGGAGATCTCCTGAAAGTATCTATGGAAAGAAAATGCCTGAGATGTGTGATTTATTTTTTAAGAAATATTACGAAGAGCTTATATTAGATATTTCCATCTAATTAATATATAATTTATTATTTTTATCATTTTATTTAAATAAATAAATATTTAAATATTAAGATAAAAGGATAAAAATATAAAACTTGCCAACTTGGTTAGGCAAAATTATGTAGTGTAAGATTTTTACCTAGAATTTTTTTTTTCCTGAAATTTATTTATTTTCCTAAAAATCCAGTCCAGATGAACGGTACTAAGTATCAAGAGCTAAAAAATAAATTTCAGGTGTTACCAATTCCTTTTTCTTTTCTTTATAAATTTTGAATGTATGTATGATTTTATCAAAGATAGAAAGTCCAAGTTTCTTGAATATAAAAATATAACGGTGGCCAAAATTTATATTTTTGTTGATGTTATAAAACTAATGAAAAGAGAGAGAGCAAAAGAGAGAGAGATCTTGAATATGAGAGAAATGTTTAGAGAACTTTGTTTTCTCTTATTTCTTGGTGCCTTACACAAATGAGGACTCCCTCTATTTATAGGGATCTCTTGGTACAAAGAATGGTTATGATTGTTACACTTGTCATCAATCCAATAGTAAAGAGTACAAAGGAGGTTAGGTGTACCTAAAATCACTATTGGGGGGTAAGTGTACCTAAAATCACCATTGGAGGGTAAGTGTACCTAAAATCACCATTGATGGCTAAATGTGGTCATACAATACAATTTGAACTTGGTTTATAACACTCCCCCTTTGGATGACCACATATAAAAAATATACCTCGTTAAAACCTTGTCATGGAAAAACCCAGTGAGAAAAAAAAAACCAATGACGAAGGAAAAAGGGTACAATATTCTGTATATCATCAAGTGCTTTAAGATTGCCTCATTAAAACCTTGCAAAGGAAAACCAGTGGGATAAAACCTTAGCGAAGGAAAAAGAGTACAATCAGCACAAGTCTTCAAGACTTTACTCCCCCTGAAAAGTGCATGATAATATGTCTTCAAGTCTCCGCATTCCAATGTTCTGCACAAGCTTCTTAAATGTTGCGTTGGTAATGCTTTAGTGAATAAATCTGCCAGATTATTATTTGACCGTATCTTCTTGACATCAATTTCAACTTTATTCTCATGAATTGTAATGATCTTCTTGTATGGATCTGATAGATAACTCGCATCTGTATATCCATCTAATTGTGGACTTGATCCAAATAATCATATATTCAGGGCTTCAATTGAATTGGAGATAATGTATTTCAGGACCAAGAATTTCTCCATTGTCTTCACAAGGACGAAATGGATTTTTCTCCTCATCAAATTATCGAGCAACCATTGGAGTACTCAGGACTTTATAGTGAAATTCACCATATTGATCCAAGATCATTTTAATATTGAATTCACTACTCTTCTGGAGTTGTGCTCTTCTGGAGTTGTACTCTTCTGGAGTTCTTGTAAATAACATAATTACTGGAGGAGTTATCAAAATTAAGCCGCAAACCTCCATATTCAAAAACGGTGGCCATCTTTTTAGGCCAGACAAGCATCACGAGATTTTACAGTTCTTATGTACTTGTCAGGCGCCGAAAGGCTATAATGCTACATCTGCTGTCAGGCGACGCAGGGCTATGATGCTATGCCTCGTCTCTTGTAGAGAGATGCTTCACGAGGGATGCCGTGAATCAATAGAGGTGCTTAGTTTTTCTCTATAAAAGAGATGTTCAGATCATCTTCATTCGCATCTCATCTTCTTCACTTTTCTGTAATCATACTGCATTCTTACTCTGCAATTTCTTTCTGCATTTTTATTCTGCAATCTCTTTCTGCATTCTTTCTCTGCAATGGCTCAGCAATCTTCTCATGGCCAATATATAAGGTATTATGCACCTAGCTCATCAGCTGTTCCTGCTTCTACCACAGGTGCTAATCTGACTAATAAGTCAGATGTTGAAGCTATCTATGAGCTTGTAAATCTCGGTGCCCATTACTCTTCAACTATTTATGCATTTTCTCAGCGACTACAATCCAAACCTTATGATTTGGACAAACTCCATGAGAAAATTTTTATCCTTCAGCGACTTCTTCAGGAGTCTAACGTGAAGATAGAATCAATAAAGCAAGAGAATAGGAAATTAAAATCTCTGCTTAAATCTTCTTTTAGATTGCCTACTCCTTTAGACAGAGATGCCATGCAGATTCTTGAAGAACAAGAGCGTTTAAAGAATGAGGCGAAATGTCTCAAATTTCTGTAATTTTTGCTTCAAGATAATAAAATTTCACAAATATTCATATTTGTGTATCTATCTTCTGGTAGATATTCTGGATGCTTTATTTTATTTCTCATGCACATTTATCTCCCCCTTGAAACCGAAAGGGTTTTATATTTCAAATATGTGCAGTTCTTCTGAACTCTTCAGGAGTTTCAAGAAGATTTAAATCATCAACCGCAATAATAACAAATCCGGAATCTCTTAATAAAAACACATGGGTATATTGGATTACTTTCAAATCTTTCTTTCAATAAATATTCACTAATGCATTTATACCACATGTATCCGGATTGTTTTCTGGATGTAACCAGATAACAAGCTTAAAGCATTTTTATATCCTTCAGGGATTTTCATATATATTTCTGGATGTATTCAGATTAGAAGCTTCAGGCATTCTATATCCTTCAGGGATTTTCATATATATGCATTGGTCTAATGACCCATATCAATATGCAGTGACCACATCCATTAACTGCATATCCAATATTTTTGTAACTACCAAATTAGTCAAAAATCTGAATGTGATTGCATCCATAACAGGAGATTATTTTTCCTCATAATCAATCCCTGATTTCTGCAGTTTTCATGAGCTCTTCTGGAGCCTCATAATCAATCCCTGATTTCTATAGTTTTTATGAGCTCTTCTGGAGCCTCATAATCAATTCCTGCTTTCTGCAGTTTTCATGAGCTCTTCTGGAGCCTCAATGACATTTAAATTATCTATATAAACTGCAATAAAATATAATATAAATACTGAAAATATATGAAAATAGTATGTTCCACATACGTTTAGCTTGCATTAGATCATATAAGGATTTTAAGACTTGATAGAATATGTACTTCAGGACTATATGCTTCTTGCATACCCAAATTCTTGGTAACTATCAAGTTAATACAAATCTCAATATGATCTTTTTAACTTCAGAAATATATCAATATTATTTCTGCAGGAAATATATTCGTGATTTATATATCACATTTTCATTTCCTTTATACAAATACCCACTGATATTCAACAAGCATCACCTCATAGGTGTTTGGATTTCAAGTCCATATGCATCACATGATAACAATTCTGCAGGAATTGTTTATTTCTATTTTGGCCAATATTTTACGTCGGTATTCTTCGACGGTTCTGAGCTCACTTTCTTTATTACTTCTAGTAATATCAAATGTCATCTTATATGAAAATACGTTGTCGATAACGGTTTTATTTCTCTCCATAATTTCTCATTTACTCATGAAATGTAATATCGAGATCTCATTATTTTCAGGTACCTGTCCCTCTTCAAGGGAAGACATTTCATGAAAACCTCTTCAGGAGGTACTCTTCAGGAGTATTATACTCTTCAGGAGTTTTCATTATGAGAGAATTTTAGATGGACTTTATTGCTTGTTTTGTGGGTATGGCCTCTTCAGGAGCACCAAATTCTTTTCTTTATGCTTTTCTCTTTCCGAGATGCTTTATCATTTGTATCAATAGGTCTCACATGCTTTCATACATGTCTTATGTTCATTAGACTGCTAAATTTCTTAATTGCCCTGCAGGGACTTCAATCCTCACTGGGATTTTAGCAGCTAGAATATGAGACCTTTTATCTTATTGCATCCATACATTAATTATCATATGAACTTCCAGTTCACCTATGATAATCATGATAACGTCGAATTATTTCATCTTATTTGCTTCTAGCAAATTTTTCTTTCCACTTCTGGTGGTAAAACTTTCTTTCCACTTCTGGTGGTAAAGCTTTATAGTAAAAGAATCTTCTGGTTCTTTTATGGACGTCCATATGAAAATCATTCGACTTATCATAATTGATTTTGGATGATCAAGATAATCATGAAAAGATACAAATATTTTGAATCATATCACTTTTGATTCATCAACATAATATCATCTCAAAGAGAAAACTGATAATATTTTTAATAGGAGCTTCTGGCTCGAAATCATTGAAGTACTATAAATATATTCATCACCACGTCCAATCTTTTGGATTCTTTGAAAACAATTCGTCATTCTCTTCTGGGAATGATATAAATCCAATTTCATTCACTTCAGGGAATGATGTGAAACTAGTAGGACGTGGCTCATGATTTCTTATCAAAATCTCATTATTTTGCTTAGCCACTACAAAATCAGATATAAATTTAGAATATATTATGAACTTTTACACTCGATATTGCTACTTCAGGAGCACATTCGAGGCGTTCATTTTAAACATATATTCTTTAGTGGTTTTTCTCAACACACTTTCAATTATGCAACTTCAGGTGCATAAATCATAATGAGCCTTTTGGTACACATATTGCTCACTTAAATTATCTCACAGAATCAATAGATCCTTTATTATGAGATACTCAATAAAATTATTGATTTAAATCGATCCTTCAGGGATGCTCAATTTCTATTCCAAGATAGATCTTATCATCAATAATTCATAACAAGTATATAAAAATAAATAAAACTTGTATGAAAAATATGTGAATAAACATAAAATTTAATCAAGTAATAATAATGAATATAACATTTCATATTCATTTGGGAACTACAAATAATATATTGAAACACTTACTTGAAGTATAAGCCTACTAGCTTCAAGATCGTCAGAACCTTCGTGCTGATAACGTGTTATAAAACTAATGAAAAGAGAGAGAGTAAAAGAGAGAGAGATCTTGAATATGAGAGAAATGTTTAGAAAACTTTGTTTTCTCTTATTTCTTGGTGCCTTACACAAATGAGGACTCCCTCTATTTATAGGGATCTCTTGGTACAAAGAATGGTTATGATTGTTACACTTGTCATCAATCCAATGGTAAAGAGTACAAAGGAGGTTAGGTGTACCTAAAATCACCATTGGGGGGTAAGTGTACCTAAAATCACCATTGGGGGGTAAGTGTACCTAAAATCACTATTGGAGGGTAAGTGTACCTAAAATCACCATTGATGGCTAAATGTGGTCATACAATACAATTTGAACTTGGTTTATAATAGTTGATAGATTATTTGTTTCCTTGTTACTTATTTGTAATGTACGTAAGATATGAGTTGATGTAATATGTTAAATTATAAAATTATATTTATTATAAAATAAATCTAACATATTATATAAAATCATTTTACAGTAATAATACTTCCCTCTTACAATGTATGCAAGGATGCCTAATTAGTGCACATCAATGGTGGCCGGCCGGCAGGCTATGAACTGCAGATAATAGTTGTTCTCTCCGATCAAGAACACGATGAGGTTTTAATTTTCAAAAATGCTAAAGCTCCTGAATTCGAGAGCCAAAAAATCTACCAAATCTTTTTTTTTTTACTTAGTGATTAAGTAAGTTTTTTAAGAAATCTACCGAATCCTTTTTTTTTTCTTTTAAACTTAGTGATTAAGTAAATTTTTTAAGTGATGTTGTGAATTTTTTTAAAAAAAAATATTTAATAATATAAAAAAATGAATGAAAAAAGAATAAAAAAGAATAATAATAATAATATGCTACATTCAGTGGAAATTCGGATTGCATTCTTCGGCGGATGTAGCACTGCTCTTTAATTTTTTATTTAATTCTCAAGTTTGATTATGGAGAATGACAAGAAATTGGTTGAATGGAGAAAAATAATATGTTATTAGTTTAAGAGAAAAAACAACTTTGGACATTTAGAAAGTTTTTTGAATGAGAATTTTGTAAAAAAGTAATTTTCATTTTAGTTAACATTGATATCAATGATATACAAAAAGTTTTTATATTTTTTTGGAAAGATTGGTATGGATTTTTTTAGTAATTTTTAGGATTAGCTGTTATTTAAATTTATTTAATTAGTACATGTTTGAGATTGAGGTAGAAAATATAGTTTATAATTTTATGACTTATACTTACAACTTTTTTTTTTTAATAAGAAGAGTAAATTTCATTAAAATATCATAAAAACACATTACAACCCTTGTTTTTCTATCCAGATAATAGGCTTCACACATTACAACCCTTATGATTCAAGAACATTATAATATACAGATTATTTTGTGAGTAAAAGATCAAAGGTAAACATCAACAACTAGTTGTTGTCAAGCTTCAATCCTTATTTCTTCCTTCATCCTTCTAATAAAATCCTCAAATTTCTTGTTCAATTCTTCTGTACTCAACATCCCATTTCCTTAACAATCAGTTCCAGATGATCATTTTCAAAGTGATTCAGTTTTATTAACAATGAATTAACACAGTGATGCAGTTTTATTAAGATCTTAGGCTTGAACACCACCACCCAAAAACACTAACACAGTCCAAACTACAAATTCATTCTAGTTGTAAAAAATACATTCTAGTCGTGGCAGTCTTCAATTTTTCCTAATTGAGAGTTCGATTGCTGCCATTTCAGGATTGTTAGGTCTACCAGCATGAGTTCATTTCCCCAAATACAAACCAAGAATTGAAGAACACATCGAAGGAAAAAAAAATAGACAAACAACAGTACATTTACAACAATGTCAAGCAACAACCCCAAACAATATGATCAAGCAGCATCAAACAAACCATCAGGGTCCAAGCAACATACAAGGTCCAAGCACTTCCAGATTTTAGTAGCCACCAATTTCTCGCCCAATGGCAGAAAAAAAAAGACAAATGCTACCGTGTACCATTTCATCCTAAAAAAAAAACTATGCATTTACCCAAACAGACGCTACCGGTAGTGGCAGATTCGTGAAGGAAGAACCTTCGGCGTGAATCGTGGAGCAAGTCGATGTTGAGCAACTGATTCGACCTGGCTGGGCAAAACAGGACACAATTTAATCAAGCTCATGAAGATTTCTCAGTAAATCGGAGAAGAGGGAGAGAAGAGGGCTAAGTATCCAACGGACAGCCACTTCAATAGAGAAGGAGGAGAGAAGAGCGAGGAAGAGAGAGGAAGAGAGACTTACTTTGGACAGCTCGGAGACGACGGCGTCTACCGGAGAAGGCGACCGCTAGACCTGAATAGGGGTTGCGACTGAAGAAGAAGGGCGAAAGGGTGAAGAGCAGTTCGGGAAAAAGAAAGAGAAAATAGACTGATCTTGAGGAAAACGAGAAACCGAGGGAAAGAGGGGAGAGCGGGCGAAAGAAAAATGATAAGATTTTTTTTGGACTCTGTATAGTCTCTCGCCAGACTTGGAGAGCAGCTAACAAAGACTGTAGCATTTATGTCAAACTTTTGAAGTTTGACTAAGCCATTGCCGACAATTTTTGTCTCAATTCTATTTATTTTACACTTGCATTTGGCAATGCTCTAAGGCATCACAATACGACTGGTCGTATCATGTGCTCTTATCTTCAGTACTCACCCATATATCAGGTCTTCAACTGGACTCATGGTATGTACTATTCAGGATCTCAACTCCTCAATCTATATACAATATGGTTCAAACAAAATGTTGCTTATTTTATTGCATTAATTGCCTGTTAGTGATTTTGATGGACTGGTAGTACTACATGCATATTTAATATTTGGCATGTGTAGAATTCTAAGAAAGGATAGAATTGAAGTCTGATTGTATTTTGTCTTGAGAAAAAAGAGTACAACAGTTTCTTTAAATAATACAAAGAGGATAATCATCTGCATAATTTACGTATACATTTGAAATACAAATTTGAAATTTAAAACCTAAGATTTTTGCAACTCATTCTCGTGTGCAAGATACTTGGTGACAGTTTGCAATTTTAGCTTGATCTTTGGTAGCCTTAGTATTTTCAGTTCCCGAAATATCTGCACTTATAGATGCTCCAATATGCCTCCGCAATCGAAAGGGTAGTTCTTGCACTTGAAGATTGTTTTGCAATAGAGTAAAACAAGTAGCATGTAGTGCTTTGGTAAGCAAGTCAGCTAGCTGATCTTTTGTGGACACAAATGAAACCTCAAGTTTCTTTTGAAGAACTTGATCACGCACATAATGAAAATCAATTTCAATATGCTTAGTTCGAGCATGAAACACCGAATTGGAAGAGAGATATGTTGCACCAATATTATCACACCATAGCTTTGGACAACCGGGTAATGGAAAATGTAAATCATGAAGCACGGATTTAATTCATTGATAGTGATTTATATTCCAACTCGGTGCTACTGTGTGCTACCGTTTTCTGTTGTTTGCAACTCCAGGAAATTAAATTATTGTCATGAAAAACACAATAGGCACCAACACTTCTACGATCATCACTATCACCAGCCCAATAAGCATCACTAAACCCATGAAGGGAGTGTTTTGATTGTTTAGAAAATAAAAGGCCAAAAGATATTGTGTTTTTTAGATATTTGAATATTCTTTTCACCGTTGCCAATGAGGCTCCTTAGGCTGATGCATAAACTTGCTTACACGATGTACACAGTAAGCAATGTCTGGACGTGTAAACCCATGATAATGTAAAGCTCCCACTGTGCTTCTATAAAGCTATGGATCATTGAAATCAGCACCTTCAAATTTCGAAAGATGGCAAGTAGTTGACATAGGTGTTGCACATGGCTTTACTTTATCAAGATTAGCTTTACGTAGCAAATAAGCAATATACTTTCTCTGGGTTAGAAATAAATCTTCGCCATCACTTAAAGCTTCAACCCTAAGAAAAAAAGATTATGGGCCTAAATCCTTAACGGAAAAAACTGTGGATAGTTTGCTGATCAAGTGATCAATTGATTTTGGGTTCGAGCCAGTCACAATTATATCATCGACGTAAATGAGAATAATTAAGTGAACCTGATTGCAGTGAAGAGTATATAGAGACGTATCAACTTTGGAGCCTTCAAAACCAAGTTGCTGTAGTTGGTCTGTGAGTTGATGCATAAAACACATTCTTGAAGGAAACCATGAAGAAATGCATTTTGAATATCCAATTGCCATAGTGACCAATTATTAGATACGACAAGAGAAATAACAAGGCATATTGTGCTTGGTTTTACCACTGGACTAAATGTTTCAGTGAAATCAACACCCTCTTGTTGATGGAAGCCTTTCGCCACAAGGCATGCCTTGAAACGTTCAATGCTACCATCTGCATTTCTTTTAACTCGGTAGACCCATTTATTGCCAACAAGATTGTGCTCTAGTTGTGGTGGAACTAAATCCCAAGTACCATTCTGAATGAGTGTATTGAACTCAACATTCATTGCGTTACACCAATGAGAATTTTTTGAAGCTTCCGTGAAGCAGCTTATCTCGGTGTTGGATGAATTTACCTCAGCAAGAAGCACCCTTGGAAGAGGATACTTAATATATCCAACATATGACGTTTTAGGCTTGAGGCTATTTGTTTGAGATCTTGTAGTCATGCGTTGGACAGTAGCTACTGTGTCAATTGTGCTGGGGACGTATGGAATGGCAACAGCAACTGAATTCAAAGTAGCATGCGAGTCTGGAGTTTGTGCATGATCCGTGACCTATTATACCGTGGTTGGAGTATGTGGCAAATGATCAAGAGCAAGTGGCGTAGTAATACTTTGACACAAATCATCACCTGCATGAAAGGTTAGTGGACGTGGATGGGTAAGATGTAAAGTGAAAGGTAGAGAAACGGTTTCAGGTTGAATTTGAGAGATGTGGACTTGCTTTTTATGTATGGAAATGAAGATTCATCAAAGACAACATGCCTAGAAACATATATTTTTCTTGTAGATAAGTCAAGGCATTTATAACCCTGATGTCAGAGACTATAACCAACAAAAATGCAAGTTTTAGAGCAAAAATCTATTTTATGACGATTATATGGTCATAAGTTTGACCAACAAGCACATCCAAAAACACGCATGAAACCATAATTTGGTTTTTTATTGTAAGTTTTTTCAAAAGGAGATTGATTGTTCAAGATTTTCATAGGCAACCGATTAATAATGTAAGTTGTTGTTTGAAAAGCATCTTCCCAATAAGGTTGTGGAAGATTTGAGTGAGCTAATAAAGTAAGTCTCATTTCAACAATTTGGCGATGACACCTTTCAATAGAACCCATTTGTTCATGTGTATAGGGGCATGCAATCCGATGTTCAATTCCACAATATTTAAAATAATTATTTAAACATCGAAATTCACCACCCCAATCTATTTGAACATATTTAATTTTGGTATCAAAGTGCCGTTCAACATAACTTTGAAACCATAAAAAAATATTCTCTACTTCAGATTTTTGTTTTAGTGGAAAAAGCCAAATGAATTTTGTGTAATCATCCAAAAAACAAACATAGTAACGAGAATTATAACTAGAAATAACAGAACTAGGTCCCCATACATCTGAAAAAATTAGTTCTAAAGGCCTAGTAGCACGATTAACTGAATTTGAAAAAGTCAAATTGTGGCTTTTAGCCATCTCACAATCCGAGCAAACATATTGCCATTTATTGATTTCTACAGGAAGTTTATTTGAACTCAACACATTTTTGACAGTACGAAGAGAGGCATGTCCTAGCCTATGATGCCAATCAGAAATAGAAACTCGAACACCAATGAAAGCAGAAGAAGTAATTTGTTGGAAAGGTTGTAAAAAGCAGTACAACCCATCTTTGCTGTGACCTTTATATAGGATGTTCCCCAAGTAATCCTTAATAAAAAAGAAAGTGTCATGAAACTCAAAATAAACATTATTATATTGAGCAAATTTTTGAACAGAAATGAGGTTTTTGGTAATTTGTGGAACGACAAGGATTTTATCAAGAATAAATGATTTGGAAGAGTCGGGTAAGAAAGCAGTGCCAGTGTGAGTTATATGCAAATCTGAACCATCACCAACTTGAATTTGATCAGTGCCAACATACTCTTCACTGCGGACATTAAGGTTGTTATGATTGCTTGTTAGATGATGCGTTGCTCCAGAGTCAGCATGCCACTCCTGGTCAGTTGGGTGTTGATTTTGTTTGGTGGTGAGGTTGGCTTGGACATTTTGGCGTGGAGGTGGGGGTAGAAAATGAGGGTCATAGCGCTTATAACATCTAAAGGCAGTATGTCCTGCCTTTTCACATAATTGACACTAGAGATCAGAATTGCGAGAAGAGGAATTACCTCAGCCAGAACCATGAGATGTGCCTCCAAAGCCGCGCCCCCTACCAAGGGTATTGGAGAAGTTCCCACGTCCATGATTTCCAAAACAATTTGGCTGGCGTGTAGCAATATTAGCCAAGGCAAGAGAAATAGGAATGGAGTGGGAATGATGATGTATTCGTGCCTCACAGGTGAGTAACATAGCATAGACTTCCTCTAATGTGAGCAAGTCGTTACGGGCAGAAACCGTGGTGACAAGTGAATCATATTCAAGTCCTAAAACAGTGAGAAGATAGGTGATGATATCATCATTTTTGAGGGGTTGTCCAGCAACAACAAGATTATCAGCCAAGCGTTTGATTTGCATGAAGTACTCACTAGCTGTTTGGGTAGTTTTGCGAGCTGCAAAGAGTTGAAACCTCACTTGGATTGCTTGAGCCCTGGATTGGGAAGCAAAGGCAGAAGTGAGAGCCATCCATACAGTATGAGAAGTAGTGCAGTGAGCAACCTGTGCAAGAACCTCATCAGTAAGAGAAGAATTAAGGCAGTTGAGAATTAAATTGTCTTGAGTTTCCCAAGTGTTGAAAAGAGGGTCGATAGATGTTCTGCCATTGGCATCAGTAAGTTCCTTCGATGGTTGTTTGAGAGAACCATCAACATAGACAAATACTTCTTTCAGAAATGGAAGCATCATAGCCTTCCAAGTAGAATAATTTGTGCAGCTAAGCTTAGTGACATTGAGAGATGAGGTGGGATTGAAGAGCGGAAGAGGGGTGAGCTGAGTATTAGTTGTGGAGTAATTGGGAGTGGCTGACATGATGGAGAAGGATTGTTTGGAAGGACGTTGGTCTAGCAGGCTAATACTATGTAGAATTCGAAGAAAGATAGAATTGAAGTCTGATTGTATTTTTTCTTAAGAAAAATGAGTACAATAGTTTCTTTAAATAGTACAAAGAGGATAATCATCTGCATAATTTATGTATACATTGGAAATACAAATTTGAAATTTCAAACCCAGGATTTATGCAACTCATTCTCGTGTGCAAGATACTTGGTGATAGTTTGCAATTTTAGCTTGATCTTCAGTAGCCTTAATATCTTCAGTTCCCAAAATATCTACACTGACAGATGCTCCAATAGCCTGTGCAGTGTAGAAACTAGTATATACATAATAGTCTTAGGGGTAAGAGCAATTTGCATAATAATTAGTTCAAACCCTTTTTAATCATTTCATCAGACTCTAATTATAACATTGATTAGTCTTTTTCAACTATGGACCTAGGTGCGTCACAGGCTTTTGAGTATGGTATTTCTTTATTATATTTGAAATTCATAGAACACGATTAAATGACTAAAATTGTCAACAAAATATTTATGTTTAATGAAGAATTTCTTCTTCTTTTTTAATAGAAAGTGAGCATCTTAGTTTCTCAAATTTATCAAAAACAGGGGGAATGATCATGGTGAACCGTGGAAAGCCACGGCCTCTGCAGTATGTGGCCAATACTGCTTTCTTGGCATCTCTGTTTGTTGATTACATGAATGCCACGGATGCTCTAACTTGGGGATGTGGCTCGTATGAACTTTGATCATTACTTCTTTGAGGTTTTGCCACATCTGAAGTGTCGTCTTCCTCTTTTTCTTTTCTTATTTTCATTCAAATGTGCATCGATTCTTGCAGGATTATATCTTTTTTTGTGTGTACTTTTTTGGGTTGTTTTTAAACAGATGGACTATATCCTTGGTAAAAACCCCATGAACATGAGCTACGTGGTCGGATATGGCACCAAGTTCCCTGGACATGTTCATCACTGGGGTGCATCAACGCTAAATGATCACAAAAATTATTCATGCAAAGAAGGATGGAAATGACATAACAGAAAGGTCAATCCCAACCCCAACACCATTACAGGAGCCATGGTTGGAGAGGCCAATGAATTTGACCAATTTCAGGATGTGCGCAGCAATAATGATTACACCGAGCCAATAATGGCATGAAATGTTGGATTGGTTGCTGCACTTGTATCCTTGACCAACACTTCTAGCAATGGCATTGACGTTAATACTATATTTTCAGCACTTCTGCCACTGATCTCCCGACTTAGCCCAACGCAACCACCCTCGAAGCCATGACCCTCTTTGTATTATGAGTTATTCTAGTCTAGCGTGTCAACACATCAAAACTGATGTCGATTCCACATCCTGATGTGTCCTAATATGTCAAAAATATAGACTCGTAAACAGAATTTTTCTTGTATTATATACAAAACACATGTTTGCTTGATTCACAATTGTTAAGGTCATGTTTCATATGTCTGGGCTAAGTTCCTACAACTCGGGCATGGATGTTTTTACCTACAATCACAAAGACAGAGGTAGGTTCGGTGGTGGTTTGAGTAGTCTATGACACTAAAGTTAGTACTTCATTTGAGAGAATTCTAAGAGAATAATAGAGTTCAGAGAGCTTCATTCGTATTTAGAGCATGACTTTGATATGAGGTTTCAGGATAATATTCTCGTACCTTGTGTTAGGGGTTAGTGTCACGCCCACAGTTGTCTTGTTCATAGCCTTTAATGTGGCGTGGCGCCTAAGATGATGCCATTAATGCACCGTGGCATCTGAGGTGACGCCTTTAATGCGGTGTGGCTCCCTAGATGGCGTCTCAATGGTTAACAATCACAATCACTTGTCTACATAGACCCTTTAGTGCTGGGCATCACAAGCGAGTGTTAGAGTCGATGCGTCCTATTTGTCCCTTTTAACTTGTTTCCCGTATAATGTATTTCATTTTTGCTAACACAATTTATGGGTCGGGCTTTTTTAATGATTCCTAAGCCATGGGAGGACATGATTTAGTCTGAGAGTTGCCTTAGTATTTGACCCAAGCCCAACCTTGGGCCGGGAGGAGAATATCATTTACGGCAATAATGCATTTATATATATTTCACATCCTCTCTCTCATTTTTTAGATAATTTAACAATATTCTTGACAGTCTGATAGAAATTTTTGTCTTGACTTTTGGGGTATAGATTTATGAGATAACCTATCAAGACTTTGTATGCAACTTGACTTGATGAACCGCTGCTAATCTTAGTCATATTGGTATCCCTTTCTGAGAAGGAAGAAATTGAGTATATGGGTGACCTCAGCCTCATGACTGTATTATGAAGTATGAATAGCTAATTGAGTGAAGAATAATTTAGAAAATCAAAGTTCCACTACAATTTATATATTTTTCTTTGGACAGATTCCAACCCTAAATAAAAGGTATGAAAGCGATAGATTCTTACATCAAGTTCTAGTTTCGGCAACTCAAATATTCCCCAAATAAAAAAAATATCCTGACAATTAAATTAAAAAATATCTACAAAATAAACAACAATGGTAAAGATGATACATTTTTTTTTTTTTTTAACTTAAACGGCTGGCAGGCCACTTGCACGTACCATTTTTTCCTCCGTCCTAATCTCCTTTTGAAAGCGGTACCATTGATCAAGCGCTCAGATTTAATTATGAAATCAATATTGCAGAAAATCAGGGCAGAATAAAACAAAACTGGGATTGATTGATTGGTAAAAGATGACAACCGCCATCCATGGTGTTTTAAATTTCCCGAAAAATATTAAAGTATTCTTGGGGCCAAATGAGAATTATGAACAATATTACTGTTTTGTTTATTTTTCTGAGCAAAATGTAATGAAATGATTATATATTATATATAAAATACCAAATATTTAAAGACAAGAGGTAAGGCCAAATTAGGTATTTCACATTTGAATGGAATTGATTTAATAGGAAGGAAACACAATTTGACCTTTTCAAATGAAGTCTGAACAGCGTGAGTAAAGGATCAGTGATTGCCTATTGGCTTGGGTTGTGGATGGATCATGCAGGATGGGTTTGCCATTTAGGTCAACATTTACCAGCTGGCAAGCCCTGATTTGATCCTTCTCACAACCCCAGTTAGGGATCATTACATACAGACAGACTTATGAAAAGTTAAAAACATCCCATTAATTCACTTGACGACTTTGTAACAGATGATAACTATCACAGCGTCATACCCGGATGTTGAGAATTTTAATAATAAAATCTAAGTGAATATGGGAAGTATGCTTTGACTTTGTCTCGTGATTATGGTTTAATAGACAGAAATGAAAATTTTGTAAATAAGAATGAAATAATTTGTTAATAATAATAAAATAATTTAAATTAAAATTTTTTATAAGCTCTCGAGACACGAGAGAAAAAATATTGGAATGAAGGAAGAACACGTCGGTGCATGATCAACAGCTCTGCAGTAGTTGGCAGGCATCTAATTATAAGTAGCTAGTCATGAAGAAGCTGCCCTTTTTTTAAATGAACCGTGTAAGAAAATTCAAAGCACGTTATGGTCCGATTCACGAACTGTGGGTTGAGGCCTTACACAACACAGCAAGTAACTGTGTTTTTCTTTTTCTGTCGTTTTTTTTTTCTCCTGCTCAGAATTAAAGAAAATGCAAAAATAGCTTTCAATTCGGTATATAAAAACACGCAAATTAAAAGGGAATGATATTTTTCTGTTCCTCTCTCTCCTCAAGTCAAACTCTCTCTCTCTCTCTCTGTGTCTAAACATGTTTATTTATTTACGATCTTTGAAATATTATAGGTTCATGAATCAGAAACACAGACAGATTACACACGGCGAGAGACAGGGACAGAGTGAGAACACTTTTCTTGCCCTGCTCTGGCGAAAAATAACAGTGTCTCTCGCTCTTATCTATTGACTAAAGCTCTTGTTTTCGATCGCTATATATAGTTGAGTTTATGCATGTATGTTTCAAACATCTCAATCTAGTCTTCTCTGTTACTACGTATTGAAAGTTTTATTCAATCCACCCTCCCCCCATCAAACACGTTACTGCGTTTCGTAGTTAATTTGGGGAAAAAACAAGAAAAAGGATTGAGTCATAGTTCTTGGGTTCATCATCTGCATGGAATCCTTCTCTCCTTTACCCTGAAAATAGCCGTGATTTTGTAGAGAAAGAATCCCCAAGATATTAATTATTGCCTATTGGGACAAAATAGAGAAGAGAATAGATAAATAACTGCACCATGCACTCAGCGAATCACTGGGGAGGCTCTTTCGAGATAACTAACGTAGACGTGCCGGCGTCGGGAGAGTACGACCGGAGCCGTAGCTCGGAATGGGACGCTGCAGCTCTGTACCATCATCAGCATCTGGATGAAACCCAACAAAGCTGGCTGTTGGGGCCACCGGAGAAGAAGAAGAACAGGTACGTGGACTTTGGGTGCATTGTTATTAGCCGTAAGGCCCTCAAATGGATACTGGGGTCCTTTCTCTTGGCTTTTGTCGTCATTGCAGTCCCTATCATCATCGCCAAGTCCTTGCCCAAGCACAAACCCGATTCTCGCCCTCCTGACAATTATTCGGTTGCTCTCCAGAAAGCCCTCCTCTTCTTCAATGCTCAGAAATGTAAGTTAATTGCCATTTCTCCATCTGATATTCAACTACCTCTTCTCTATAGCCTGTCTTAAAATAGTCCAAACTATCAATAAATCCACATATATATTACATATATATATATCCTCTGTGTATGTGGAAGTTCTAATTTTGATTTCTTTCCTATGAAGCTCCAATATTGGTATCAAAATATGTTCTCTCCCTTGAGCGTTTGGTTTAGATGTGGCAACAAGTGGGTAGAAAATTTTGGCAATTTTAAGCTCCTCATGCTGCTGAGCAGAAAGATAAATTTTCTTATACCCGTCTTAAATTAGCCACTTGTTGTTTTACTTGTTTCAGTGGTTTTTGAGGCCTAACTTAAATTAACAAGGAAAAAAGAAATGAGAGGCTGGTTTCAGACCTTAGCTGTCTTGACAAATGACAGGTGGGTATAGACAAACAGAAGTCTAACACCGTGTGGGTCCGAAATTTTGGTAATCCTACTTATCGAGGTGGATGTGATAATGGAATATGTAGGGTTGAAAGTTCCGGACAGGAGGTTACCTACTCCCCCCTTTCTTTTGCTCCCTACACCAATTGCCTTTGTTCCATATTCCATTACCGTTTGCTTTGGGCTTTGTGCACCATATAATATATTACACTTACCCCCGTCACTACTTACCTTCATCGCTTTGATCTCCTTATTGTTAATTGTAATATCTCACAGGTTGATGGCTCTTCTTTCTTATTATATTGATATAATTAAATTAATGTCACGATAATACAATGAACCTCTATCACTTGTTAGCATCGATTGTAGATGGTTTCTCCAATTGGTTTTATTTCCCGAGTATATTAACTTCTGCAATTCCGAGAGAGTAAGGGTGACCAATACAAAATAATAATGTACACATATATAATGTATTTGTATAGTATCTATTTAAATTGTCAACCATTCTATCAATTTATATTTTAAGAATAGGAGATCGGTTATGGAGGAATTAAGTAAACTTGGTACCTATTTGAATTCGTCAACCTTGAATACTTTTTTGGGCCCAAAAAATACTACCCCACTATTGAATATTGCACTATAGGATGTGGAATATTCTGAAGTCTACTCTCAGATGGATCCGAAGGATCCTGCCTTGCTGAGCTTAGCATCATAAAAAAAAAAAAAAAAAAATGTTCTACCTCAGCAAAGAGATATAAACTGATGTAATTATTGAAGCAAATCTAGGAACAAACTATGTTGTACCATTGAGAATGATTGGAGTTTACACTTGATTATAAATGAATGATAAGAAGAGTTATTAATCAGATTGGCTATGAATGTGCTGCAGCTGGGAAATTGCCTAAACAGAATGGTATTGCCTGGAGAGGAGATTCAGGGCTAAGTGATGGGAAGAGTGATACCGATCTGAAGGTAGGGCTTGTTGGAGGATACTACGATGCTGGAGACAATATTAAATTTCACTTTCCAATGGCTTATGCCATGACAATGCTAAGCTGGAGTGTGATTGAATACCGTCACAAATATGAGACCATTGGCAACTATGATCATGTTCGGGAACTCATTAAGTGGGGCACTGATTACTTGCTCCTAACCTTCAATTCCTCTGCCACCAAAATTGATAAGATTTATTGCCAGGTAATCTTCAGTATATATATTCTCTAATGACATTACTTTTTGTCTAATTCAAATGGCTCTTTATGATGGTAATCCTCTCTTTATGCAACATATGCCAAATTCTTACAACTCTGATTTGTTTCTTCTTCCTTTTTCTCCTCTAGTTTCCTTTGATCTATTTTAGTCCATATGTATGTTCTAGAGTGATCAAAATAGCACACATACTGTATATGCTTTATGCTTTTGGGTGGAGGATGAGAATGTATCATGACAAAAACATTCAACTTCTGCTAGGTTGGTGGACATCAAAATGGCTCTACTACACCAGATGATCACAATTGCTGGCAAAAACCAGAACAAATGGACTATCCACGGCCAACACAAACTTGCAATGCAGGACCCGATCTTGCTGGAGAAATGGCAGCCGCCTTGGCTGCAGCCTCTATAGTTTTCCAGGATAATGATGCCTACTCCAAGAAACTTATCAAAGGTGCTGAAACCCTCTTTGCCTTTGCAAGGGACAATGGAAGACGGAGGCCATATAGTCGTGGCAATCCTAATATTGCTCCTTATTACAACTCCACTGGCTACTACGATGAGTACATGTGGGGTGGCGCTTGGTTGTACTATGCCACAGGAAACAGTACCTATCTTTCACTGGCCACAAACTCTGGGATCCCTAAGAATTCCAAAGCATTTTACATGATTCCAGACTTAAGTGTGCTAAGTTGGGATAACAAGTTACCAGCAGCCATGCTGTTGTTGACAAGGCTCAGGATATTCTTGAACCCTGGCTACCCTTATGAGGAGATGCTGCGGATGTATCATAATGTGACAAGTCTTAACATGTGCTCTTATCTTCATTCATTCCGTGTCTTCAACTGGACTAGTGGTATGTAGGATCTCACGTCTTCTCATTTGGTTCATTTCTAAATGTGGCATAGTTCATTGCATTAACTATCTTAGTGATTCTAACCTAGCACTTATAGAGGCCAGTGAAGTGTGGAAACTTGCCTAAGTAATTGAATCTGAGGGTAAGAGCAATTTGTATAATAACTAGTTCTAGTTCTTACAACTAGGATTTTGATGAATCGGTATTTTTGTTAAAGGATAAGAGCAATTTGCACAAGGAAGCATAGAAAACTTTCCCTTTTTCCATCTCTTTTTGCAATGGAAGCTTAGGTGCCAATTTGCCAAATGACCAACTCTACACTATTTGGAAACTCCATTTGCTAGGTAGGCCTCAGATTAAAGGGATTTATCCTTTTGAAAGCTCTGATTCTTCTGTAATTGCATTAGAAAGCCTAAGTTTTTGTATGTAGATGATTAGGTGAAATTGTTATGTACCTTTGATTAATCAACAAATTCTGGACATATTGCCCACACTAATAATATTGAAGATGCAAATGAGAATACAATGGTCGTTCTTTCTAATATTTTGAAGCCATAGAACAGTATTAAACAACCCCTAGACATTGAAATCACCCTCTCAATGTTTTAAGAAGCATATGTTCTTAATAGTGAGCTTTTAATTTTTCAAATAAAGTGTCTGGCATGTTCTTTAAAATTTATCTCAGTTATAAAATTACATGCCTGACATTACATGCCTGACATGTGAACACAGGAGGAATGATCATGGTGAACCGTGGACGTCCGCAGCCTCTGCAGTATGTTGCCAATACTGCTTTCTTAGCATCACTATTTGTTGATTACATGAATGCCACAGGTGTTCCAGGATGGAATTGTGGCCCCAATTATATTTCATCTAACGTTCTTCGAAGTTTCGCCACCTCCCAGGTGCCATCTTACTCTTATTCTTACACCTTTTAAGTTAATCTGACATCCCTTCTAGCATGACTCTGTAGTTTCTTTGATGTGCTTTATCTAATGTTATAATACTTATTTTGCATTGTTGTTATACAGATGGACTATATCCTAGGTAAAAACCCCATGAACATGAGCTATGTGGTAGGATATGGCACCAAGTTCCCTAGACATATTCATCACCGGGGTGCATCAACACCAAATGATCACAAATATTATTCATGCAAAGAAGGATGGAAATGGCAGGACAGCAAGAATCCCAACCCCAACAACATTACAGGAGCCATGGTTGGGGGACCTAATCAGTTTGACCAATTCCATGATGTGCGCACCAGTTATAATTACACTGAGCCAACTCTGGCCGGAAATGCTGGACTGGTTGCTGCACTTGTATCCCTGACCAGCACCGCCGGCAATGGCATTGATGTCAATACCATATTTTCGGGGGTTCCTCCACTCTTCCCAGGAAACCCACCTCCCCCTCCACCTTGGAAGCCATGATCCGAAGATGCAAATAATCTTGTTGTAGATTCTAATTTTAAAATTTTGTTCTGTAGCTATCTCCCTTTGTTGTACAAAACTTCTCTTCCTTTTTTTTCCATGGATAGTTGACGGTGTTCTTCCAATCTAATAGAAAATTTTCCTTGACTCTTGCAATCTAGATTTCTGCAATGATTGATCAAGACTTTGTATGAAACTTGATTCGCTGTTCATCTTAGTTATGACCACTTACCAAATCCCCAGTACTTTTGTCTGGTTCATTTATTTGCTTGTTTGGATTCGCGTCTCACATACTTCTATCTTTCTTAGACCTTTCCATTTTTTGTCTAGATTATTAAATCTTTTCCTTTGGATATCTTTTTTTATACTTGCCGAAGTTATTCTCTCATTCAGTACGTTCTTTTTTTAATTAGTATTAATCATTGAAGAACACATATGTATGGGCATTTTCAAGCATCAATTACAAAGGTAAAACAACATAATGTTTTCCCTAATGAAGGTGTCTTTTGTGGCTCTTCCATGGAACCTAACACCACCTTACAATAAACTAGGGCTGTAAAACGGTCGGTTCAGACCGAAGAAACCAACCGGATCGATCGGTTCAGTCTGGTCCAGACTAGACCTAGAAACATGAGGTTCGGTTTCAGTTCATGATTTCTTGGACCGAGCTGGTTCAGTCCACGGTCCACGATTCCTTGGACCGAATTGGACTAGACCGACCAATTTTTTAAAAAATATTTTTTTTTATTTTTAGATATATTATTTATTTAATAATTAAGTAGTATATATTATCAATTAACTTAATGCTTTCTATTACAAATGTTGTATGATAAAATATTGTATTAAATAATTTCATTACCTCGCCAGTGTGATTCATGAAATCAATTGTTGTACAACCCATTGCCTGTTCTGCAATTGCTCCAAATAAAACAGCTACCAATCGTCATGTTGTTGCAGATTTCCCAATATCGCTCGAGCGGAGGCTTTTGGCCGCTCGAGCGAATTCAGGCAGATTCAAACGCTCGACTTCCGCTCGACAGTGAGCTCGAGCGGGTTGCGGGAATACAAAGATCGCTCGAGTGGAGACATTGGCCGCTCGAGCGAAATCAGGCAGAGTTGAACGCTCGAGGTGCGCTTGACAAGCCGCTCGAGCGAAATCAGGCAGAGTCGACCGCTCGATGTTCGCTCGACACCCCGTTCGAGCGAATATCGTATTTTGACAGATCTAGGGTTTTTCGCCGTTACACCATATAAAAGTGATTTTTCACTTTATGGCCGTACTTTTTGACTGGAGAACACTTTTTGGGACAGAAAAACACAGCTAGAAGGATTGAAATCATCTGTTTTGAAGAGGGAATTCCATATATTACACATACGTTGGAATCATACACGAGCACAGACGGGAGAAAAGCCTTGAATCATTTCCTTGAGTTTTTGAAAACGAGTTGCGGCCGCGAGGAGTATTTTTCAGCGTTTATTTTCTTCGAATATTCTCAGAACAATTATGGTGAATTCTTTTATGTTGAATTCAATTTCTAGTATGAGCTAAATTTTATTTATTCTAAAAAAACGATGTAACCTAGTTCTGAACTATGCTTGATTGTCTATGCTAATTTAAGGTAATTCTCTCTTTGTTTATCTGATTTATTCTGAACTTATTGCTTCTAATAAACTGGCCATTGATTATATGATATTTAATCTTGTGATTTGCTATCGAAAGAGGGAATCATAGGGTAGATCTTGAATATTTCAGCATAGGTAAGTATAGAGATCGAAAGACTTGTATGAACCTATGTAGTAATTAAATTATTGGTCTTATTGCTTTCTTGATTATTTAATTTGCATATTCTTGTGTGAATTGATAAACAAGAATAATTTCTAATTGACTATCGAAAGAGGCTTTTGGATGAATTAGAGATGTGCTAATAGACAAAAAGAATTAACTTAAATTAGTTGGATGAGAAAAGCATAGTGAAGAATTAGGTGAAATCGATTTCCTAGAAGTTTTCTTTCCCATTAATTTGATCTTCGAACGTCAGTTTTATTTCCATTGCGTATTTCTCTTTGAGTTGATTTTAATTTAATTTGCAACTACAAAAAATCTTAGTGATTCCTCTAGATAAAATCAAGATTAATATAATTTTGGTATTTGGTAAAAGTAAGATACCAATCCCTGAGGACGATACTCTTCTTATCACTTTATTATAAAATTACGATACTGTGCACTTGCAGTTTTGCACCGATCACATGTATTATCATCTATCTCAACATACGCTCGACAACTAGAAAAAATGAAAGTAGATTTCTCAATTTTAGTGATCTATTCATAAGAGAAAATTGTTATATCAGAAGTTACAAATTAAAATATGAAGGAAACATATATACCGTGACTATGCGATGCTCATATGTTTGCATTGATAACATAAGAATTTATCATTATAGGCATATCTCATTCCTTTGTTGCATCCAATACAGGACATGTAGAAAAATATTTGATGGAGATCAACTACAAATATTTGTCCTCGAATCCAGAAATTTGGTTACTATATGAAAAATGAAAACAAACATGTGTATAAGGTGGATAGCGTATCATATTTATATACATAAAACATAATAATAAAATTGCAAAAGTAGAACGTTACTATCATAGGTTGTAAAGCCTTCAGGAAAGCAGCAACATCATCAATCTTTATTATGGATCGAATACTAACACTTGAGGCTGATGCTGATAAAATAGGTACTCTCTTTTCAACAATTTCTTCAAGCAGTGATTCATTAAGTGTTGCCCTTAAAATTTATATATAAATTGATAAAAATAGAAGAAACTAAATAAAACATAACATGAATATATATATTTTTATATATGTTAATAGAAATATATTACCATTGTCGCAACGATGTTGTAACAGAAATAAAAGATTCAATACTAAAAACAATTTTTGGTCTTGACGAAAGAGAGAGTCCTGCATTGTGATGATATATTAGTAATGTCAAAAATATAAAATATATAAGAAATAAAGTGAATGTTATTTAATAAAAATACCATTATAAGAACTAACTTTTAAACGTGTGGCAAGAATCACTGGTTTAGCTCCAATAAGATTCAAAATTGTTTGACATTCATCGTGTACAAATCGATCCCACATTGTAAGATGAACAGGTATAAGGTTGTAAAATTAAGAAAATAATACGTAAGAATATAATATTGAGATGTAATATATGAAATATCTAAAAATAAAGTGTTAAAAATAATTTATAATAGTTTTACCTTTGATCGATTATATATATTTCTTGAATCAACGTAGGCTTATGTGCTATAGTTATCTCTTTAGGTGGGTCAATGTGTATAGCAACAGCCAAGAAATCTAAAAAAAATGTAAGAAATGTGTTAGTTATAAATGAAAGAAATTAAGAAAGAAAATGACATGATGAAGTGAAAATGACCCATTTCAGCATTTGTGTCTTTGTAATTGTGTAAGTCAGTGAAAGGAATAAAATTGTATTCAGGTGGCTGCAAAGCTTCATCATCGTCTGGTATATCTTCAATAATTGTCCTATAATTGAAAATCCATTGGTACTGATGTGCTTCAGTTCTAAATTTTGGATCTAATAGTTTCACAGACGCGTTGCTGATGTAGTAAGATCGAAATATGTGTAGTGTATCATCACGCGAATCGATGTCTTTGCCAAATATGACTGCCTGCAGCCGATTGCCCTATAAAGCATAATACATAATGTTTAAAATATACATAAAATATATTCTAAAGCAATGTTTTGAGATTAAAGAAATACAATAAATCAGAAATAGAATGAAGACAAAGATGTTTTATAAGGTATATATTAAATTTATTAATATAATTTATACATGAATAGATGATAAAAATTTTATTTTTAGAAATTGTAAATATATGACATCTAAAACTTTGAGTTCAATTAATGTTAACTTCTGATAATTTTTTGTTGAACCTTGAGCAGTACGTTTTGGTAATTTCTCACTAACAATCATTTTTATCTTCCAATCCCTTATACTGGGAATAATATCTTCGATTGATTGATAGATAGTCCGCATCCTGATGGGTACCTATGCATAGAACAAAAGAATATATTAATGGAACAAATTAATATTTTATAAAATAATTAGAATAAGATATAATAAAATACAACAATAACATTATATAAAAATAAAAGAGAAATAGACACAATGAATAGAGATATATTATAAATATATTACCTATGTAGGCTCATGTTGAATGTGTCATTTTTAATAAATCTCTATAAACAATATTTTTTGTGTGGCTTTCTTCAGATTGATCATTCGATATTGGCGTTATGAGAACTTTTATTGAGCTACTACTTTTTGCTCTTAATAAGGTCACATATAATTGACCATGACAAAATACAAGTTGAGGTAGGTATATTCCAACAAAATCTAGTGTCTATCCTTGTGATTTGTTTATTGTCATTGCAAAGCTTAGTCTGATAGGGAACTTTGTTCTTTTAAATGGAAATTCACTGTTTTCATCTGCATTTGGTAGGAATGAAATCATTGGTATGAAAACTCTCTTTCCACTGTAGTGACCGATTGCAATTTCTACATCAATGACATTGTGATTGAAGTTGCGACAGATTAAACGTGTTCCATTACATAAGCCTTCAAAAGGATCAATGTTTCTAAGCAACATGATGGGGCAATTTTTTTTAAGCAATAATTTATGAGGTGGAAGTCCATTCGGTGTTAATGTATTTAGGAAGTCTTTCATAATACCTTGTTCAAATGAATATATTGTTCCATCGAAGCTATAATAATGTATAATTTCACAAGGGAATCTTTTGACCAGTATAACATTAATTTGATCAACATAAACATTTCTCGGTGTTAATATAGCTCGATTGCTCATCTGTAAAAGGTTATCTGAATAAATGTTTATATCTCCAAAAACAGCATCAATCAAATTTTCCAAAGACTCAAGATCATTGGTATAAGGGATGAGCATTTCACTGCGAATTTTTATATTTTCTTCAATAGTAATTGGTGATGTTCCATTGCCGACTTGTAATAAGTATTCTGAGAAATCTGGATCTAACCTTGCTCGCATATTTTCACTTAAGGTGATTTTTTTTATCATAGGTCAGAGATAAAAGGCACCTAAGCTGGTATTAATTTGTTCTTGTCTTGTGTCTTTACGAACAATTGGAAGAATTTGACAGAAATCCCCACTAAATATTACAATTTTTCCACCAAATGGCAATTCTGAATCATTTATATCTCGTAACATTTTATCAAATGTTTCAATAGATTCTTTTCTAGACATAGGTGCCTCATCCCATATAATTAATTTTGAAAGACGTAGTAATCTGGCAAGACCTCCCTGTTTGCTGACACTGTTTGCTAACAGTACAGATGGTATTTTTTTCAACATCTAATGAAATTTTGAACCGCGAATGTGTTGTTCGACCACCAGGTAAAATAGATGCAGCAACACCAGATGATGCAGTTGCGAGTGCAATTAAATGTTCAGATCTGATTTTAGCGAGAAGTGCCTTATATAGGAATGTCTTTTCAGTACCACAAGGGCCATCAATAAAAAATACAGCAGTCTCGTTGGAAAAAACTTTCTGTAAGATTTCATTATATGCTTGTAGTTGTTCAGAATTAAGAGTCTCTGATGCTAAAAGATCATCTTCTGGAATTGCAACTGCTTATTCATTACTGATTTCTTTACCTTGAGATTGCTCTTCATCAAAGGAGACATTAGAATCTAGGAGATGGAAGACGTTGATATCTTTTTCCATTGATTCAAGTGTAGAAGAAATACTTTGTAAGACCTTTTTTCTTACATCTGTTGTATTTGCATCAGATGTTTGGAAATCAGTTGACATGTCTTTTTCAAAGCGTTCACAAAGTTCCCTTAGGTTTGTAGGATTACAATATACCAAGATTGTTGCAAATAAACTCCTCAAACTATATGGCATTTGATACAAAGATGCCTCTTGTAAACAATCTTGAAGACCATTATCTTTATTTAACAACCCATGCAAAGTAGCTGCCTCGCGAAATGTTGGTGCAATGATACCATCAATTGTCTTGATATGATCAAATGATAAAGGGCCTCTGATATGATTCAATAATATTCGTAGATAATATCTTTAATCTTCAAATGGATTTACTGTAACAATCCACCCTATCACAGTTTTTTTCTTTCTTGGAGTCCATATTTTATATTGTTGATTCCAAACGAAAGCTTCTGAAATTCTTTGTAAAACAATTTACGGGCATTTATATCTACTTGATTTGTTGTAAAAAATTCAGTTAACATTGACTTTGCCGAGAAATCCGAGCTGACAACATTGCTCAGGTTTTCATGTGCACAAAAGGTTACCATGTGTTATCTTCAAGATGTAGATATAAACTGTAGACTGCTGGATACATTTCATTAAGAGTAAAACCATATATCCTCCACATGGCTTCAGGTGGAGTGATCCATCTTGCCGATTGGAACTGTTGGATTTTATCGATATCTTTAGTACTATTTTCATAAATTAAATTGAAAGCGACACGATCATGACTATTATAACTATATTTATAAAGATACTTGACCACCTTAATTGTGGAGCAAATCTCAACATTGATATGACAATCATATCTCGCAATTAGATATAGGTTATGTGGAACAACCCAACGATTATCCAAAATTTTGCCTCTAACTTTAGAAAATATTCCAATATCACGACATCTGAATTGCGCAGTCATGAAACTTTTTGGGTACTAATTTCTGCATTTTCCATCTTTTTTTATGCATATGTTGGTAAGATTTAATATTCCACAAGGACCATGCATCATATGTCTAACAACTGATTTATATAAATGTAGGTTGTTGTCTTTATAAGGTATTTCTGCAGATATGATATCATCAAAAGATTCAGGAGCATACATCTTCCAATCTCTTTGTAGTTCAATTAGGAAATGAGCATGTGGAAGTCCTCTTTTTTGGTGTTAAATTACATAAACATATTGTGAAACTTTTCTAAATATTTGCCGCTTGAACAAATCATCTTTTAGCTCTTCCAATTTTGCTCTGAAGATACGGGCAATCAAGTCAGGCCGATTTTGTGCCTCTTCCTGTGGTTCTAACTCATCTAAAACTTCTTTCCAACTTGGATTACATGTCATGGTCAATAAAATATCAGGTTTCCCAAAACGTTGAATCAAAGTCATTGTTTCCATATATCTCTTACGCATATCCCTTGGACTTCCAATAAAATATGCAAAATAATATGTTTACCAACTTTGGAAGTATTAATTTTTCCAATTGAAATACTATCAACAATACCTTGATATACTTCTGATCGAATATGTTGCTGCTTATTACAGAAGTAATCCAATCTTGATGTCTCAATCTTCACATACATATCAACCACAAATTGTTGTAACAGACGACCACACAGCAACAAAATACTTTTGTTGTTCTTTCTTATTTGTAACTTGTAACAGTAATACTCACGGCACGAAACAGTTGGCTCTTTCTTTTTTTTGGTAAGAACTACAGAAAAGTAAAGCGAATGAATTATGAATAAATACCATACAAGGATAGAACCTAAAGCATTGAGAAGTAGTATGAAAATAGACATTCTTCTTCTCTTCTAAGTAACTATTATGCTAAAAAAAATTGGTTAGTATGAATTGTAATTCCTCTTCTAGGATATGACAATGATGTCCCTTTTTTATTTTCTGTATGCCTTGATGCCAACTAGTATCACTGAAGGGAAATAATAATAGATATTGTAAGGGATCATAGCAACTAAAATAATATTGAACTATACGACGTTGACCTGCATGATTGAAGACGACAATGTCTCGGGCTTTTAAACTTTCGGAATTTACATTTTCAATCCAAAGAGCAGCGACTTGTGAGACTGATGGAGCATTGTAAACACGTTGATCTAAACCAACATCTGACCTAATATGAATTTTATATTTCTCCAAATTGGGTAGATCACCAATAGTCCGGAAAAAAAGTAGAGTATGGATTAACATGACGTATATCCATAAGTTTTCCAATAACTGACAGATTTAATCTCTCAGAATCATAAACACGATTCTCTATTCATGTTCAATATTGAAGAAATAGAGCTGCAAATAAGGGAGATATTTATCGAGAGGGATTAAATCATTAATGTAATGATATATTTGTCCTTGAACTCGAAATGTGTAAATTCCTCTATTTTTTCTGCATAGATTTTGATCAAATGTAACTTCAAATGATGTAAAAGCAAATTTGTTATTATATGTGCGCACATAGGTACGAAAGTGAATAGTTTCAGCTGAGTTCAAAGTAAATAGTTGATAAAGTTGATCTGGAACATCATTACTAATCAACGAAATTATCCCATCAGTACAACAAAAACCATTCGGTTCATGATGAAACCTTTTTGCCTGGCAATATTTACAGAATGGAACCGATGGTAACAAACTTGCCTCAATTGGTATAGTTCGTAATATTTCTCTAAAATTAGTAGATGTTTGATGCTGCTTTCTTGTAGGATAAAAAAGGCAGACATTGAAAAATTAAAAAGAGCAAACAAGAAGGAATACAAAAGGAATGAGGAACCTATTTTTAGATATGGTTCTTACCCCGGGAAGACGTTGATGCCCTTGTTTCAAAAGTATGATAGTTTGAAGGAAGATAAATAATCTGATTTGAAAGTTCTGTAAGACTATTAAAATCTAAACAATCCATTTCCAATGGTATAGATGAATTATTTTCTGAAGTCACTACAGGCGTAGTAACATTGGAAGAACATCCGAGTTCTTCTGTAGAAAATATTTCATGCCTCATATTAGCAGCACAAGAAATGTGTTGCTTTTTTCTGCATAACAAATTAAGGAAATCATTATCACCAATTGATCTAACATCATTTTCCAGTATATTTCTTTCAATAGGATTCGATGCAGAAGAGCATAGAAAAATGACATTCTCTGTAACAGCAGATTTTGCAAGTAGTCTTTGTTCAGCATACCTTTCTTTCTTTTTACGACATATGTCTTCCATTTTTTCTTATGAATACGAAGCGTATGAAGATTTTTTTTCTTTGGTCTTTCTCAACTCTTTCAAATTTATTTCAAATAAAAAATCTAGATTAGATAATATAAAGAAAACGTTTAGTTATATTTAGATGTATTTTTATTCATATATCGATGTATCTTACCATGTTTCATTGCATTATTGAAGAGAATAAATCCTTCAATAATTCGATTTAATCAGATAGTAGGAATTCCAATGGATTGTTGAAGAGCAATGATAAGAAAAATTTGTATCTATAAGAAAATAAATAAATATTATAAATATGTTCATAATATGATAACACAAATTGTATATAAACTAATTACGATGCGTACGAAGTAATGGACAATAAGTAAATGAAAAAATGACATGAATAAATTAAAACTATAGACATAAGAAAATGAATGCAAAATATTTAAACGCAACTATTATATCTCAAAATAAATAAAATTTAGTAGAAGGCGAATAGTAAAAAAATAATTTGAAATCTGAAGAAAATGGAGTATGTGAGATTGCATCAAATAGATGAACGTCTGAATCCTACAATGTGAGGAGAAATAGCAAATATATCAAGACAAAATATTATAATAAATTATGAACAAGATAATTTAAATCGAATTATGTAATAATAATGTTAAAAAAAATTTAATTTATTTCTTTAAAAATGTTTGTCTCTTTTATTGTCTCTCATTTCTGTCTTTCTCGTACCATCCTTTTTTTTCCTATCCTTTCTCTTACTATATGCATTGTCCTAGCAAGTCTCTCCCTTTCATTGGTCACTTTATCTTTATATTTATATATAAGAAAATAATAATGGAAGCAACAAAAGATGGTCAATATTAATGTTCGACATAAATCATGTTTACTAAAATATAAAACTTCAAGTCATAATTAGTTTTACCAGTTTTATTTGTTTATATGATTTTCTTGTTCCAACATGTCAACAACTACCTTATTAATTAGTTTATTTAATCTCAATGAATATGATCTATTGTTTTTTATTTAATCTCAATAAAAAAGTGATCGATAATATGCAAGAAATTTTTAACACTAAATTAACATGGAAAAATTTTATAATGAAAGAAAACTTTAATTTATTGGTAATCCAATAAAGTTTAGATTAAAAAAAAAGTATATGAAAAAAGTTTTTCATATGCAGATATTAAAGAGCAATATATAAAACATATATATAAACTATATTAAAAAGTATCACAAGAATTTTTTAAGGGTAAGTTTTGAATTAGAATAATATGTATATCATAAAAGTTTGTTGAAGTTAAGAAAACATTATTTTTACAGTATGAGAAAAATATTTACATTTGTAAGTCATGTCGTTATTTTAGTTACGAGATGCATAGATATCACGTTAAATTTTGTGTGTTGTACTTGTTTTTTGGATTGAGAGAGACTCAATCTATCTCATTTTATCATTATAATTTTTATAAATTTTAACACAAAATAATACAAAATTTAAATTTTCAAATGTTAAAACAATAATAATATTAAAAATTATATTATAATAATATTTTAATAAATTTTCAATTTTCATCTCAACTGATCTCATCTAAATTCACTATCTATATCAATGACAAGATACTTAAACAAAAATATAAACCTATAAATTGATGTAATTTCATAGAATCCATTAATTCTATTTTATAATAAAAATGATTTTATAATTTAATATAATTTTGCATAATTGACTAAATTATTTTATTTATTTAAATTAATAAAAGTCACACCACTACTTTAGTACTGCATGTCGTCGTGATGAATTTTTTGTTATTTATTACTCGGTACAAAGGTGGGTCTCAAGGCCATTTATTCATCGAATTGAGGCTTTTGAGGGAAGTAACGGGGATGTGGACATGTATGTAGGGGCAAAATGAAAATAAATGTTATAACATAAAATACTGTTCATTCACATATGGACACTTTTATATATAAGAAGATATCTAATTTGTTAATTTAAACCTAGAAAGTACATTACTAAGTGATAAATAATTTAATCGAATAATTTAAATTTAAATTTTCATTATTTACAAAAAAAAATAATTTAAACAAATTTTAATATATTGATATTTTATAAATTCTCAAATATTTTTATTAATATTGGATTCGTTATTAAAGTACAAATTAAAGGAAATAAAAAAAAAGTTTTTAAAGATTTTATTTCCTTATTCTAGAAATAATAAATGGTTTTACTGTTTGAATTTAGAGTAAAAGTTTTAAAACATGTCAAGTTTTATAAAATTGAATTTATTTTTAATTAAATTACATGTTGGTATATTTTTTTTTTTTTTTTGTTTAGTTCTTTATGAAATAACTTTTCTAAATAAAAGACTATTCGATATAACATATATGACAATTTCAAGTAATTAGGTGTCAATAAAATTATAATATAATCAAAAAGATTGGTGAAAGAATGAGGAAGGGACAGACGCATTAAATAGCTACAATCTGAAGCGAAACATCATTTAAAGTGATTAAACTAAGGAAATCTGACAACCCATTTGCCAAGGCCATCTTCCTCTAAAAGAATCCCCAACCGGTACCTCAAATGATACTTGTCTCCGTAATTTGATAGAAATTTTAGAAATTTGTTTAAAATCATATCAATGTCCGAATTTCTATTTTGGAGAAAGTATTTGTGAAATATATAGTGATTCTTCATATTTGGAGAACTACTGTACATCTCTATATTATTTTTTATTAATATTTTTGTTGAATCCAAGGTTTCAAGTTTCATGTGATTATAAATCTACACATGGATTTTGATGATAACAAATGAATTTAAAGAATAAAGGAGTTTTAAACTCAAGTTATCTACACAATGGAGTGAAGCACATCAAAAAACCAAGCATGAGCAAGAAGGAAACAAGTTCATATTAAAATCATAGAGTAATGTTGTAAATCTCTTAAAATTCGAAATTAGGATTAAGGCTCAAAAATTAATATTTTATCATAAAGCATTAAAATACATTTTTCACATGTGCATGAATATTTTTGAAAATTAAATTTGAATATTTTGAAAGATAATTGATTGTCATCTTTCACATGTGCATGCCATGATTAAAGGTTTGAACTTTGAAAATATTAAAGATGATTGATTGTCATCTTTCACATGTGCATGTTTTATTTGAATAATTTCAAAAGTGATTGATGCTTTTCTTGACTTATACAAAAGGAAGATGTCTTTGTTTGAAAATTTTAAAAAGTAAAGTGTGCTCCTTTTGTCATATGCAAAAAGTAAAAGATTAGGTTTGAAATTTTTGAAAAGCAAAGTGTGCTCCTTTTGTCATATGCAAAAAGTAAAAGATTAGGTTTGATTTTTTTTGAAAAGCAAAGTGTGCTCCTTTTGTCATATGCAAAAAGTAAAAAGATTAGGTTTGAAATTTTTGAAAAATGAATGATGATGTTTTTGACATGTGAATCTTTTTAAATTTGAATATGAAGTCTCATATGCCTATAAATAGATCATTTGAGAGCTTCACATTCACAACACCAAGAGCATACAACTCTCATTCAAAGCTTTCATTCTCTCTTCTTAAGCATTGAGCCTTAACTCTTATTCATTTTGAGAGATATAGTTTGTGCTTGTATTGTTCTTATTTCACTCATTGAGGAGTGTTTTCTGATATCCTACCCACTATCAATTCTTGTATCAGTAAAAGGGTGTGTACAACCCTTGTGCGTGTAGAAAGTGTTCTACACAGGGAATCGTTGAATCACCACGTGTAAGGTGATTGCAAGTGTAGAGGGTGTTCTACACGGATCCTTTGTAGCGGTGTTGTTCAAAGGTGTAATAGGTTTCTATCTCCACCTGAAGGAGATTGAATAGTGAATTCGGGGATCCTCAAGGGGTAGCTTGAGGCGAGGACGTAGGCAGTGGGGCCGAACCTCGTTAACATACTGAGTTTGCTTCTCTCTTATCCTTACTCTTTATATTTATTGTTGTTTCATATTTTGTTTATATTTTATATTGTATATTTGATTTATAATTGTTATTTTTTTAAATACAACTCAATTCACCCCCCTCTTGTGTTAGTCATCTGGGCAACAATTGGTATCAGAGCTAAAGCTCTATTATAAGATTAACTATCTTTTGAGTTAAGATCTTATGGCTAACATTGCAGCTTCATTTGGTGAAGGTCAATCTAGCAGTCGGCCTCCACTCTTTTGTGGAGACAATTACTCATTCTGGAAAGTTAGAATGAGAATATTTCTTCAGGCTCAAGGTCGAGAAATCTGGAAATGTATTGTAAATAGGACCTTATATTCCAACAAAAGTGGTTGATGGAGTAAAGGTCAAAAAGGAAGAAGAAGAGTTTAATCGTGAAGACGATAGACTTTATACTTTGAATTTAACTGCTATGAATTTATTATATAATGCTCTCAATGGTAATGAGTTTAATAGAGATAATGACTTGTGCTACGGCAAAAGAAATTTGGGATAACTTGGAAGTTACTTATGAAGGAACTTCTCAAGTTAAGGAATCAAAAATTTATATTCTTACTCATGAATATGAAATGTTTAAGATGAATGATGATGAATCTATTTCTAGTATGCACACTCAGTTTTACTAACATCATAAACAGCTTGACAGCTCTTGGCAAAGTTTATTCCAAAGTGGAAATGGTAAGAAAAATTCTCAACTCTCTACCAAAACGTTGGGAATCAAAAGTGACAGCGATTCTTGAAGCTAGAGACCTCAAGAAGCTCGAAGTGAATGAACTCATCGGGTCACTTATCACCCATGAGTACACATTGAAAAGAGGAGAAGAAGAAGGAAAGCCAAAGAAGAGCTTGGCGCTTAAAGCTGTTCCTCATAAAGTGAAAGTGATGAAGATGAGGAAAATGACGATAAAAATGAAGAAGTTACGATGATAACAAGAAAGAATTCAGAGATTCTTAAAGAAAAATAAAACTCCTCCGAGGAAATCCTTCAAAAAGTTTTCCAAAAAGATTCAGGTAAAAATGATACTTTAATTTGTTATAAATGCAATAAGCCTGGTCATATCAAGCCAGATTGTCCTCTGCTAAAGAAAGATCGAAACAAAGGCAAGAAAGCAATGAAAGCTACATGGGATGATGATTCAAGTAGCTCAGATAGTGAAGCAAGCAATGAAGAATCAGCAAATCTCTGTCTTATGGCTAAAGATGACATTGAGGTAACAAATTTTGATAATATTGAAAATCTTTCATATGAAGAATTGCAAAATGTTTTAGAAGAGGTATATGAGGAATTTGAAAAATTGGGTATCAAATATACTGCTTTGAAAAAGAAAAATTCTTCTTTAACAAACGAAATTGATATTTTAAGAAAAGAAAATATTGTTTTGAAAGACGAAAATCTTGAGTTGAAGAAAAAGAAAACTGATTTAGAAAATATTGTTGAAAACTTTACGAATGGAAAAAGAAATTTTGAAAAACTTCTTGGTAGTCAAAGATGTGTTTTTGACAAGGCAGACTTGGGATATATGCCAAAACAAAAGTTCAAACCTTATAAAAACTTCTTTGATAATCCTTCTACATCAAAGTCTAATATTCAAAATTCTTTTCATAATAATTTTGTCAAAAAAGGATACTATTATAATCACTCAAGTTATTCATATATGCCACATGCTATTTGTAATTTTTGTAATAGAAATGGTCATAATTATCATGCTTGTCCTATTAGAAGAAAGCATACAATGACTATTAGGGCCATATGGGTACCTAAAAATCTTGTTTCTTCTAATACTAATAAATAAAGGACCCAAAGAACTTGGGTACCAAGAAAAATCATTTTAATTGTTTTTATAAGTATGCATGAAGTCCTCCACAAGTAAAAACAAAATGAGTTTTTAGAAATAAGAAAGATGAGTCCGGAGTCATAACTAGAAATAAGGCTCGACTTGTAACCCAAGGTTTCAATCAAGAAGAAGGAATCGATTATGATGAGACATATGCACCAGTCGCAAGATTAGAAACTATTCGAATGCTACTTGCATATACTTGTTATAAAGATTTCAAACATTTTCAAATGGATGTTAAAAGTGCTTTCTTAAACGGTTTTATAAATGAAGAGGTATATGTTGAGTAACCTCCAGGTTTTGAAAATCATATTTCTCCAAATCATGTTTTCAAACTTACAAAAGCACTATATGGACTCAAACAAGCTCCTAGAGCTTGGTATGAGAGATTCAGTGGTTTATTGATTGAAAAAAGGTTTTTCAAGAGGAAAAATTGATACTAACTCTTTTCATTAAATACGAAAATGATGATATTCTTTTGATTCAGATTTATGTTGATGATATAATATTCGGTGCTACTAATGAAAATATGTGCCAAGTTTTTGCTAAGACTATGCAGGAAGAATTTGAAATGAGCATGATGGAGAAGCTTACATTCTTTCTCGGATTGCAAATTAAGCAAGCAAAAAGTGGGACATTCATCAATCAATCAAAATATATTAAGGAATTGCTGAAGAAGTTTGGGATGGAAGGTGCTAAGGAAACTGGAACACCAATGAGCCCATCTACTAAACTTGATAAAGATGAATCCGGTAAGCCAGTTGACTCGAAGGTATATCGAGGTATGATTGGTAGCTTATTATATTTGACAGCCAGTAGACCAGATATTATGTTCAGTGTGTGCTTATGTGCACGCTTTCAATCATCTCCAAAAGAATCTCATTTAATTGCAGTTAAGCGCATTCTTAGATATCTTAGTGGTACAATTAACCTAGGGTTATGGTACCCTAAACACACATCTTTCGATCTAATCAGCTACACAGATGCAGATTATGCTGGTTGTAAAATAGATCGAAAAAGCACTAGTGGAGCATGCCATTTCTTAGGACATGCACTAGTTTCCTGGTTTAGTAAAAATAACAAAATTCTGTTGCACTATCTACTGCTGAGGCAGAATATGTTGCTGCGGGTAGTTGTTGTGCTCAAGTTCTTTACATGAAGCAACAACTTGAAGATTTTAAACTCATGTATAATCACATTCCAATCAAATGTGATAATACAAGTGCTATAAATCTTTCAAAGAACCCAATACAACATTCTAGAACTAAAGCATATTGAAATAAGATATCATTTTCTTCGAGATCATGTGCAGAAAGGCATATAGTACTAGAGTTCACAAACACACACGATCAGTTAGCAGATATATTCACAAAACCTTTACCAGAAGATAGATTATGTATGATTAGAAGAGAAATAGGTATGATGCATATTATGAATATCTCTTAAAAGATAGATCAGAGTTCATAAAAATAGAGAGATATTTTTTTAAATACTTTTACATAAACTTGAGGTTCTTAGCCTCATGTTTGAGACGCTCATTCTCTTCATACAATATCATGTCATCCCTATCCATGGGAACTGGCAAGCGGAATGAAGAATCCAATAGAGATTTCAACTTTTTATTCTTCTGCCGAAGATTCCTTCCCTTGTGTGAGACTCTTGAACAATTCGTTGAAGTACAACAATTTGTTCCTTAAGCTTTTCAACCTCATGGTTTTTGGCTTGAATCCGCTGGGAAAAAGCAACAATAGAGGATGAGTAGCGAGTTCCAGACTCACCAAGTTGTAGATAGCATCGGAATCTGACTTATTAGTCAAACTATTATTTTCTTGTTGCAACATGGCACCAATGGCAGCTGCAGAAAGGACAGGAGGTTGAGATGTAGAATACCTCATGGATGGATCTAGAGGAATGTTAGAAGAATGAGCCATTGAGAAAGGAATTGAAAACTTAAAGCGAAAATGTTGAAGGAATGCAGATGAGTTATAAAGATGAGAATAAGATTTGATGCAAATCGGATGAACTTTGAGACTGATTTTATAGAGATAGCATAAAGAATAAGACAAACCATTATCTCTTCAAATCTTATTTAGTCAAAAGAAATACAAGATATGCTGGACACACATTGTCAAAAGTTTTCTTACTAAGCCAGCGAGATTAACAGTAGGTTGTCCCTATTTTTCTAGTAAACGGTGAATCTCTGCTGTTATCTGCCGATGTTGACCTTGTATCTGAACCCTTTCTCGTTCCAGCTCCTCTATTCGTGGTTGCAGATCATGAGCATACCAATCTGCAAATTTTTTCAACTCTTTGTTTTCTTGCTTCAGCCTTTTATTCTCTCTATCCTTATTAGCAAGTTTCTGTCGTAACTCAGATATTTGGATGTTAAGATGATCAATCTCACTCACCCTCGCCATTAACCTCCGAGACATGGTCGTAACAGAGGCAGCATATTGACTGCTGAGCATTCTTGATTCTGCAACAATCTCAGAATCAGCTCTACTAGAAAAACGGATCTCTGCTCCTATCATGGTATTGACGGCCTCATGAGAGAAGATTGATGGTTGATGCGTCAAGGGTTCCTGATTCAAATCTGGAACATTAGTGGAAGAGAATTGCTCGGCCATTCTGTCGTTATGGAAAAACAGAATTTAGGTCAAGGAGCAATGTGATTGTTTTTGGTATCCGATGGGTAAAAATGATTTTTTTTATAGAAACTCGGAGCCTTCAATCCTGTTTGTCAACAACATCAGGCGATTGTTTAAATCTTCAGCCGCATTAAATTCATAGAGTTAGGCCTCGAGGCTTTGCAGCATTTGTCGAGTCACGGACGGCTCCTTTTTCAACTATCTACAGTGTTTATTAACGCACCGTTTTCTTCAGTCTATTTACTTGCTGCCGATCCTTTTTAATGATGCCAAAAGGGGGAGAAGTTTTAGACTAGAACATTAACATTGTTTAAATTGCTGAACTTGTTATATATGCTTGGAATTTATTATTTATTTTTTTGCTTGAAAAACTAACGCACATTCTCAGGGGGAGCTTAAGTATTAATACAGGTTTCAAGTTCTGTCAAGTATTTGTCATCATCAAAAAGGGGGAGATTGTTGAACCCAAGGTTTCAAGTTTCATGTGATTATAAATCTACACATGGATTTTGATGATAACAAATGAATTTAAAGAATAAAGGAGTTTCAAGCTCAAGTTATCTACACAATGGAGTGAAGCACATCAAAAACCAAGCATGAGCAAGAAGGAAACAAGTTCACATTAAAATCATAGAGTAATGTTGTAAATCTCTTAAAATTCGAAATTAGGATTAAGGCTCAAAAATTAATATTTTATCATAAAGCATTAAAATACATTTTCCACATGTGCATGAATATTTTTGAAAATTAAATTTGAATATTTTGAAAGATAATTGATTGTCATCTTTCACATGTGCATGCCATGATTAAAGGTTTGAACTTTGAAAATATTAAAGATGATTGATTGTCATCTTTCACATGTGCATGTTTTATTTGAATAATTTCAAAAGTGATTGATGCTTTTCTTGACTTATCAAAAGGAAGATGTCTTTGTTTGAAAATTTTGAAAAGTAAAGTGTGCTCCTTTTGTCATATGCAAAAAGTAAAAGATTAGGTTTGAAATTTTTGAAAAGCAAAGTGTGCTCCTTTTGTCATATGCAAAAAGTAAAAGATTAGGTTTGATTTTTTTTGAAAAGCAAAGTGTGCTCCTTTTGTCATATGCAAAAAGTAAAAAGATTAGGTTTGAAATTTTTGAAAAATGAATGATGATGTTTTTGACATGTGAATCTTTTTAAATTTGAATATGAAGTCTCATATGCCTATAAATAGATCATTTGAGAGCTTCACATTTACAACACCAAGAGCATACAACTCTCATTCAAAGCTTTCATTCTCTCTTCTTTAAGCATTGAGCCTTAACTCTTATTCATTTTGAGAGATATAGTTTGTGCTTGTATTGTTCTTATTTCACTCATTGAGGAGTGTTTTCTGATATCCTACCCACTATCAATTCTTGTATCAGTAAAAGGGTGTGTACAACCCTTGTGCGTGTAGAAAGTGTTCTACACAGGGAATCGTTGAATCACCACGTGTAAGGTGATTGCAAGTGTAGAGGGTGTTCTACACGGATCATTTGTAGCGGTGTTGTTCAAAAGTGTAATAGGTTTCTATCTCTACCTGAAGAGATTGAATAGTGAATTCGGGGATCCTCAAGGGGTAGCTTGAGGCGAGGACGTAGGCAGTGGGGCCGAACCTCGTTAACATACTGAGTTTGCTTCTCTCTTATCCTTACTCTTTATATTTATTGTTGTTTCATATTTTGTTTATATTTTATATTGTATATTTGATTTATAATTGTTATTTTTTTAAATACAACTCAATTCACCCCCCCTCTTGTGTTAGTTATCTGGGCAACAATTTTATTCTAATTATTTACACTTTCTATTATATTTATCTACTTCTAATCATCTACACTTTCTATCATATTCATATTTATTATAGTTTTAAATAATAATTTTAAAAATAACTTAAATAATTATGAAAATATAAAAAAATAATTATAAAAATATTATCATACCCACAAAAAATAATTTAAATTTTTGTTTAAAATATTCACTAGAGTAATAATTCAAAAAATAAGAAAAAATATTGAGTAGTTAAATTTGTAAATAGAAGTGAAAGAAAAAAATAATAAAGAAAGAATAGAGAAATATTATTTTAATAGAATAGAGAAATGATAGGGAATGAGATGTAGGAGATTTTTTAAAGATGAGTAAAATTTAAGAAAAAATTTTAAGAAATGTTATTTTTAGCTAAATTAAAAGAAATTTTATGTGGAACCTAATGTGAATGCTCTAATGTTTTCATTTGTTTCTTTTCCTCCGCTGACCCTCTCATTATCCTTACCCCTCTCTCTCTCTCTCTCTCACACACACACATAAGAACCACATTCTAGAGGTTTCGTTTCACCTAATTCTCCAAGCTTTTAATCTCTCTCTCTCTCTCTTTCTCACGGAAGCTCCTTGTTTCATTGCCATGATTTTTTTTTTCTTGAACAAACCAACACGACGAAGATGGCATCCATTGGGTGTCAGTGTATATGGGTAAATTTTTTTTTCTTTACAAACTTCAACAAATATATAGACATTTTAGTTTAGATCTGCCGATATACTGTAGATTTTTTTTTTTTACCTTCCGTTTCATGTATATTCGATTCAAGTTTTTTTTTTTCCCTTGTGTTTCATTTCTCGTATTTTTTTTCTTGTTCTTGGGCGTTTCATGTATATCAGTTTTGTATTTTTTAGATATGTAGAATAAAAGTTTTTTTTTATCTGTGTTTCTAGGATTTTTTGCCGAAACAAAAGGTAAAACTTGTAGATCTGTCAACATACATGAGTAAAATCTGCTCTCTCTTTTTTTCCCCCAAATTTCCGTCTTTAGTTCTACATGATTCACCCTTTTTTTCATATGACCTTTTATTTCATGTATGTCAATACGTTGTTTTAGTGATTTTGTAGGAATTTTGAAATCTTACAAATCTTGTTGTTTTAGATGTGAGGTTTTTTTTTAATTATTATTATTTTTTCAATATGTTCTATTTTCTGGAGTCTACTAAAATCGGAACATATTAGATTCTTTTTTTTTTTGTGGTTTTGGATCTGAAACCTGAATTCATGCTATGTTTTTTTCCTTCATTATTCGCTTTGATGTTTTTCTTTTAGGGTTTATCTAACGACATCAGAGATTGAGAGAGTAGAGAAAGGAAACTACTATTCATATCTTATTTTATTATCATTAAAATTGTTTTTTGGATGTTTATTTTATGATGTGTTTTCATGTCTATTTGGTTAATAAAATTTATTGTGTACCAATTTCTAGTTAGATTTCAACCAAGATTATGTGTAGGAATTTCTGTTTGGTTGTTTTGTGATGTGTTTTCATGTCAGTTGGGTTGTTAAAATTTATTATTTATGAATTTCTTCTTAGATTTGAACCCAAATTATGTGCGTACTGTACAGAACATGTAAAAATTTGAAAGAACTTCAACTGAGAAGACAGAAGAAAAGAAATCATACCCACGTAAGGAGCAGAATTAGGGAATAGGAGAAATTCAACGCTGAAGAAGGCAGAAGTTTGTATGAGAAACTAGGGAGTAAAAGACGGTGAAGAAACTTAGATTTGACTGAGGTAATTACTCAATGAAGTTATATTGCAAAGGTTATATTTCAAATTTTGACATGTGTAAAAAAAAAATTTGACACCTATAACTAAGTAAGCACTAAGCGGTGTCGGGGGGGGGGGGGGGGGGGGATAAGTGGACTGGGTTTTCAGAACAGTCAATAAGTGGTGGATCTTCGAGAATAAAATTTAGACGGAGAATTTGAGGGATGAAAAAGATTTTAAAAATGTATGTAAGGGTAAAATTGGGACATAAATATTGTAACAAAAAATTACTATTCATTTCAGGACTCAGACTTTTATATATAAGAAGATAGTATATATATATATATATATATAATTGTGGTGTTAAAGTGATGCCAAAAGATGAGGAAGAAACGTCACCAATTTCATGGCAATCCTGATAATACCTAACTCTACCTACAAACTTCATGATGTTTGACACGAAAGTCTAGGACTGTGAATATGCTTCCAACTCATTTGCCTCCAACAAATCAAGAAAGATTCTTGCATTCTTTCTTCACTTCGCCATTGATTATTGCACTCTAGTTGGCAAATAGGATCCATATTTTTGTTAACAATTCAAATTATTAATACCATTCATCATTTATTTTTTGTTATTATCTTCTTATTATTGTATAATGTGATATTAGATATAATTAGAGATTATTTATTATATTTCACTTGTAAACTTATAATTTAATTCCATATCATGAGATGATGAGAAGATAATAAAAAAAATTGATGATGAATAAAATTTTTTCCTCCTACATTTTCTTCCTCATTATTATCAACGAAAACATTTGAGTTTGAAAATTAAAATTTCTATTGCCAACAAGATATATGATTATTAATTATCGGATCCGGCTTGCCTCCGGTTGCAAAGTAACAGAACATCTCCGGTTACAAAATCCAATGACTATTGTTGCACCTTTAAAAATTAAAAAATTAAAAAATTAAAAAAAAAATAAAAGAAGAAGAAGGGGTGCTAGTGCTACGTGAGTCACATGTTTGATTTATTTTTTATTTGTTAATTTTTGTCAAAATTTTACTACAAATAAATTTTAAAGAACCTTGTTTTTGCTATATTATTTATGTGTTGATATATAAATATATTATTTATTATAATAGTAAAAAAACAAAAATATATTAATGTCCTCCATACTGGCACTTGCAAAAATATAAATATTAAAAATTAAAGAAATTTTGCCCAAAATGTTGGCACTTGCAATAACTTTACTGTCTTACGTACCCAATACACTACATCAACTATAATTATTTCAATAAAAATATAAAAAAAAATATTTATTTAACCATTAAACATGCTAATAATAATAATAATAACCCATCTATTTATCCATTAAACATAGTAACTGGTATCAAAGATATTTATATTTTTTTGTTTTTAAATATTTATAATAAATAATATATTTATATACAAACACATAAATAACATAGCAAATGGAAGGTCATTCTCAATGATCTCTTTAAATTTATTTTTATTAAAATTGCAATGACATTCTCCACATGGTTGGATCTTGCTGTATGTGCTGGCCTTTAAAGTCTTAACGGGAAATGTCCTGTTAGTTTGTAAGTGGAGGCAAGCCGGATCGTAATTACCCATCACTAGAAGGTCAAATATTGCGGCATTTATTCGGTTTGCACTTTTGGACTTCGGAAACTTTTCCTTTCTAAAGACGAAGTAACAGGTTGTAGGTAAAGGCAAGACGTGTATTCAGTTGATGAAAGTCAACAAGAAAAAATTCAGTTTTTTTTTTTTTTTTAAAGGGAAAAAGTTTCAATTTAAACATAAATTTGAAATACAAGAGACAACGACATATGAAAGTATGAAATGAATCTTACACCGATATATATATACTACTAGAGGCAACGTCCTTTGGACGTTTGCCTAGTGGGGGCACAATTTAGACTGTAAAATAAATCTTCATGCTGGTATAACTTTTGACAAAATAAAATTTGAATGTTTACTTAGTGCTTAAGCGTAAGTTTAGTTGTTAATAAAAGAAAATTATCAAAATAAAAAATTGTATAATCTTTGACACTATGTTGATAAAATAAATATTAACAAAAAGAAATCTAATAATTTTTGTTAGACTAAAAAACCATAAATGTCAAATCTGATGTCTTCGATAAAAGAAATAAAAGTATAGATGAAATCTTATAAGAAGTCAATATCGAAAATCCAAAAATTGAAAACTAAATGTATTTCAGTAGAAATGACTTCATGAATTATACTAATCCATACAAATAGTAGACCAGCAATCTCCAAAACGATCAACGTGTACCTAAATTACCTCAAGCGAACCAATCATAATATACTTATTTGTACAATCAATTAAGCTCCAATCAAATAATATGTCCAAAAATCTCTTCTTTGAAAATTGATGCAAAAAATAATATAGATAAAAAAAAATCCAAATCCATTTAAAAGTTGATTAACAACAACTAAAAACTGCTAACAACACCCAGAAGTGCCTAGACATTATGAACAACTAACACGAGCTAAGATAATAATATTTATATTATTAATTCAATAAAATTTAAATTTTAAATTTTTATTTCACCTAGTTTTAATTTATTTTCTATTTATCTATATATGCTAAGGGCAATATGCACAGTATGTATAGCCAAATGATACAAATAAAAAAGATAAATATAAACTTTACAGACAAGTTAGTATTAAATTTAAGTATATAATTATAACAGAGTTCAAAACTAAAGAGGCAAACATAAACTTTATATACAAGATAGTGTCTCATTTAAGTATATAATTATATATACAAATTATACATACAAATCAGTATTCTATTTAAAGATATAATAATAAAAGTGATAAGTTTAACAAAAAGAGATTTAAAGTATTTATAGAAAAGAGCATACCAGGAAGTGGAGCATAAACAGATGAACAAAGTGGACATAGCGAATTGATACCAACCAAATTGATGAAGAGCTAAACAAAAGCAAAAGCAACAAATCTGACCAAAAAAACATACATAAAAAAATATTCTAATGATAAAAAAAAAAAGCTGATATAAATAAATTCACTATTTACAAAAAAATAAAAAGAGCTTACAAGCAAAGAATTAATGTATTAAATGGAATTTATTATCAAACATATTTTTAATAAAATATATAAAACAAAAAAAATAAAAACAAATAAGAGGCTATTAAAAACCACAAAAAATGGAAATGCTATTTTGTTTTATTTTTTTATTATAATGTTTGTGTTAATAAGTTAATGTTTATCAAATTTTTAAAATTTTTCTAACAAATTTTGAAAATAACGAGACTAAATACTATATTTATGTATAAAAACTCAATAACCATAACTTTGAAGTGATTAGTAAGTAAAATGGTGTTTTACTATTTAATTCTTAACAAACAGTTAATTATAAGAATTCATCAACTTTCTTATCATTTTTATTTGTTGATATAAATCTCTTGTTAATCCGCCTGGATTAGTACTTTGTTACTTGATTTAAAAAAATGTTTATCATTTTTCGTTTATAGATAATTTGTAAAAATTTTCCATTTTATTTAGAAACAATGCAAATGATAGCATGAATAATAATAAAAATAAAATGATAGTAAGAAAAAAAGAATATAATGTGCATATTAATCAAAGGCATTAAAAATAGAGATGAATTTTTTTGTCAACATTTTTATACAAACTATCACAAATCAATTACGGGATCAACAGTCTAATAAGCCTTTAAATTTGCATATAAATATAATAATTAAAAATAATAAAAAATAATATAAATAAATTCAATATTTATAAAAAGAAAGCCTACAAAAAAATTTATGAGCAATTATCATATTAATTTTAAAAATATTTGAACACATTGTAGATTGAACTGAATAGCAATATTCTATATATATATATATATATATATGTTATAAACCAAATTGAAATTGTATTGTATGACCACCTTTAGCTAGCCGTAAAATACGACGGCTCATAGCCTCTTTTGTACTCCTATATATATGGGTGGATTTCATAATGAATTCATAAGTTTCATAACACGTTATCAGCACGAATCGCCTTATTTTTCTTCCTCTACCTCATCCTCTCTCTTCTCTTTCTTTCTCTCAGACGACAGATTAGAACCAAACCATAACATCCACAAACTCTTCTCCTACTGAGTCAAAGATCAGAAAGACGATGGGGTATGTAATGAGTTCTTCCATTACAGGTTCGGCTAGGAAGCTCGGACCCCCGAGTGCCGCTCCTGAACCTCTCCAAGGTCAGATGGACTTGGGGTCCTCCGAGATCGCCTTCGCCATACACCAAGCCATCGTCAACGGTGCCGAAATCGAAACCTCCCTAATCACAAAGATCAAAAGGAGAAAGCAGAGTGCTTCCAGAGCTTCCCGAGGCCTTCATCCGGCCGCGGACTGGCGATAGGGTCGTCCCACAGCTGGTCGAGTAGGCCCATAGCGCACGCTAGCCAACAGCCGCTCTGGTGCGAGGAGGGCGGCGCCGTTCATCGCCGACCTATACAAGGAGGTCGAGATCGTCAGGGCCCGGGCCGACGCCTCTGCTGAAGATGCCAGATCTATCCGAAAGCCGGTTCTCTGGTTCGAGAAATCGGACTAGAGAAAACGGTCTGTCTCGAGCCAGTCGGAGCCGTTGGTCTCGAAGAGATCGGGATCCTCCGACCTTAGTAGCACCGTCGGCACTTGGAGCAGTCGGTGGCTACAGCTGTGAGCGAGGTTTCCTGGATCAGAGAGAGAAAAAGAGAGGGATCGTTTGTTGGCTGAAGTTGAAAAACTTGCTGCTGGTTCTGATGGACAAAAGCAGAGGTTGCAAGATATCCATGCGCAAAACTGAAGGCACTTGAGGCTCAGATTTCATATCTTAAGAAGAAACAGGAGAGCCAGATACAACTTAAAAAGAAAAAAAGAAGTGATGAAGCGGCAAAGCGATTGCAAGACGAAATTCAATCTATAAAGGCGCAAAAGGTTCAATTGCAACAAAGGATAAAACAAGAGGCAGAACAATTTCGGCAGTGGAAGGCCTCTCGAGAGAAGGAGCTGTTGCAGCTACGGAAGGAAGGGAGGAGAAAGTGCGAGAAAGCAAGGAGAAACGAGATGGCTGTGAAAGGTTGGTGGGTGTGGGAACCACCGAGAAAAAAAAAAGTAGGTGGGATGGATTCCTTGGAGCACTTCTGGTACATGTTGTTGGTGGCTTGGTTTCCAATGACGCCGCAATTGTTGACGCAAAGAGAGAACAGAGACTCTTTGTTCAGGAAAGCGAGAATGCTTATATTTCAAGTAAGTTTTTCAATATATTATTTGCAATCTTCAAGGTGAGTATTAAAAATTATATTCATTATTATTACTTGATTAAATTCTATGTTTATTCACATAGTTTACATACAAGTTCTATTTATTTTTTATACTTATTATGAATTATTGATGATAAGATTCATTTTGGAATAGAAATTGAGTATTCCTGAAGGATCGTTCTAAATCAATAATATTATTGAGTATCTCATAATAAAGGATCTATTAATTCTGTGAGATAGTTTAAATGAGCGATACGTGTACCAAAAACACATTATGATTAATGCACCTGAAGTTGCATAATTGAAATTGTGTAGAAAAAAGCCACTAAAGAATATATGTTTAAAATGAACGTCTCGAATGTGCTCATGAAGTAGCAATATCGAGTGCAAAAGTTCACAATGTATTCTAAATTTATATCTGGTCTTCTAGTGCCTAAGCAAAATAATGAGATTTTGTTAAGAAATCATTAGTCACGTCCTACTAATTCCACATCATTCCCTGAAGTGAATGGTATTGGATTTATATCATTCTCAGAATAGAATGATGCATTGTTTTCAAAGAAACCAAGAGATTAGACATGGTGATGAATATCTTTATAGTACTTTTATGATTTCGGGCCAGAACTCGTATTGAAAAAATTATCAGCTTTCTCTTTGAGATGATATTATATAACTATTGCATTAAATATTATGATGCATCAAAATGATATGATTCAAAATATTTATATGTTTTTCATGATTATCTTAATCATCCGAAATCAATTACGATAAATCGAATAATTTTCATATGGACGTCCATAAAAGAACCAGAAGATTCTTTTACTATAAAGTCTTCCCACTATAAACGGAAAGAAAAATTTGCTAGAAGCAAATAAAATGAAATAATTCGACGTTATCATGATTATCATAGGTGAACTAGAAGTTCATATGATAATTAATTTATGGATGCAATAAGATAAAATGTCTCATATTCTAGCTGCTAAAATTTCAGTGAGGATTGAAGTCCCCGTAGGACAATTAAGAAATTTAGCAGTCTAATGAACATAAGACATGTATGAAAGTGTGTGAGACCTATCGATACAAATGATAAAACATCCCGAAAGATAAAAGCACAAAGAAAAGAAATTGGTGCTCCTGAAGAGGCCGTACCCACAAAACAAGCAATAAGATCCATCCAAACTTTCTATACAAAATTCTCTTATAATGAAAACTCTTGAAGAGTATAATACTCCTGAAGAGTACCTCCTGAAGAGATTTTTCATGAAATGTCTTCCCTTGAAGAGGGACAGATACCTGAAAATAACAAGATCTCGATACATTTCATGAGTAATGGAGAAATTATGGAGAGAAATAAAACCGTTGTCGACAACGTATTTTCATATAAGATGGCACTTGATATTATTAGAAGTAATGAAGAAAGTGAGTTCAGAACCGTCGAAGAATACCGACGTAAAAATATTGGCCAAAATAGAAATAAACAAATTCCTGCAGAATTGATATCACTAGTAAAATGTGATGCATATGGACTTGAAGTCCAAACACCTATGAGGTGATGCTTGTTGAATATCAGTGGGTATTTGTAAAGGAAATGAAAATGTAATAAATAAATCATGAGAATATTTCTCGCAGAAATAATATTGATATACTTTTGAAATTGATGAGATTATATTGAGATATTGTATTAGCTTGATAGTTACCGAGAGTTTGGGTATGCATAATTAACTGCATATTTATATGGATTACTAGATATGAAATGCATGAAATATATAGTCCTGAAGTACTTATTCTATCAAGTCTCAAAAATCTTTATATGATCTAATACAATCTAAACGCATGTGGAACAAGCTATTTTTCATATATTTTTAATATTTATATTATCTTTTATTGTAGTTTATATAGATAATTTAAATATCATTAAGTCTCCAGAAGAGATCATGAAAACTGCAGAAACCAGAGATTGATTATGAGAAAACATACTCTCTTGTTATGGATGCAATCACATTCAGATTTTTGATTAGTTTGGTAGTTACAAAAAGATTGAATATGCAGTTAATGGATGTGGTCACTGCATATTTATATGGATCATTGGATCATGACATATATATGAAAGTCCCTAAAGGATATAAAATACCTGAAGCTTCTAATCTGAGTACATCCAGAAATATGTATTCTATTAAACTTCAAAAATCTTTATATGGGTTAAAACAATCCGGACGCATGTAGTATAAACGCATTAGCGAATATTTATTGAAAGAAAGATTTGAAAATAATACAATATGCCCATGTGTTTTTATTAAGAAATCAGATTCCGGATTTGTTATTATTGCGGTTTATATTGATGATCTAAATCTTGTTGGAACTCCTGAAGAGATCAGAAGAACTGCACATATTTGAAATATAAATCAGAAACCCTTTCGGCTTCAAGGGGGAGATAAATAAAATGAAGCACACAGAACATCTACCAGAAGATAGAAACATAATATGAATATTTGTGAGATATTATTTTCTCGAAACAAAATTATAGAAATTTAAGGCTCTTCGCCTCATTCTTTAAACGATCCTGCTCTTCAAAAATTTGCGTGGCATCTATGTCTAAAGGAATAGGCAATCGAAAAAAAGACTTAATCAAGGATTTTAATTTCCTATTCTCTTACTTTATTGCTTCTATCTTCATGTTAGACTCCAGAAGAAGTCGCTGAAGGATAGAAATTTTCTCATTGAGTTTGTCAACATCATAAGGTTTGGATTGTAGTCGTTGAGAAAATGCGACAATAGTTGATGAGTAATGGGTACCGAAACTCACAAGCTCGTAGATAGCTTCAACATCTGACTTATTAGTCCGATCATTATTGTATTGCACTATAGCACCTACAGTAGAAGCAAAAACAACTGGTGAAGAAGGTGTAGAATACCTCATATATTGGTTACGAGAAGATGGGATACGAATAAAGATGATCTGAATATTTCTTTTATATAGAAAATTATGAAAGGAAGGACAAAGCATCTCTATTGCTTCACAGCGTCCCTCGTGAAGCATATCTCTACAAAAGACAAGATATGTAACATCATAGCTCTGCAGCGCCTGATAGCTCCAGAAAAGCTATAAAATCATGCGGTGCTTGTCTAGCCTAAAAAAGGTGGCCACCGTTTTTGTTGAATATGGAGGTTGGCGACTTAATATTGATGACTTATCCACTAACTATGTTATTTACAAGAACTCCAGAAGAGCACAACTCCAGAAGAGTAGTGAATTGAAAATTGCACTCGATCTGATATTGCATTTTCACAGAGAGATCATTGCAATTCATTAGAAGAAATGTGAAATTGGAGATTGTGCAGAATATTGGAATGCGGAAACTTGAAGGCCTATTATCATGCACATTTCAGGGGGAGTAAAGTCTTGAAGACTTGTGCTGATTGTACTCTTTTTCCTTCGCTAAGATTTTATCCCACTGGGTTTTCCTTTGCAAGGTTTTAATGAAGCAATCTTAAAGCACTTGGCGATATACATGAATATTGTACTCTTTTTCCTTTGTCATTGGTTTTTTCTCACTGGATTTTTCCTTGACAAGGTTTTAACGAGGCATATTCTTTATATGTGGTCATCCAAAGGGGGAGTGTTATAAACCAAATTGAAATTGTATTGTATGACCACCTTTAGCTAACCGTCAAATACGACGGCTCATAGCCTCCTTTGTACTCCTATATATATGGGTGGATTTCATAATGAATTCATAAGTTTCATAACAATATATACACTTATCGATATGAACCTTCTTTTTTTTTGGTGAAAAGTTTGTATTTAGCTTGTGAGTGAAGTTTTAAGATTTGGGTAGCTGAAAGATAAAAACCATCTTCCAGGTTTAAAATATGGAACACGCTTTAACAGATTTTTCAAAGTAGTAATATTTTTGCTGTCCTTTCTAGCAAGACAGAAACAGGGTCCTTGCTAATAAAAGAAAATTAATTTCAAATATCAAAAATCTAGCATGCAACAACCTACTTACGGGGTCTTCAAATATTTTTGCTGTCCTGACCCTAACCCTACGCCCATCGATATAAAAGCATCCTTATGCTTTCAGCACTCCATTCGGCCGCCCCCTTCTCTCTCTCTCTCTCTCTCTCTCTCTCTCTCTCTCTCTCTCTCTCTCTCTCTCTCTCTCTCTTCACCTTTCTTCTTCTCGTTCTTCCATCTTCTCTCATCTAAGCCGTTTCTCTTCTCTCATCTACACCATCTCTATTTCCTCTATTTTTTTTAACCTCCCAAATTTTAATTTCTATGTCTCAGATATGCCGAATTTTTTTTTCCTTTCGTTCAACGTATATTGCGGTGCAAGTTCTTGTTTCTTTCATCTATTTGTGCTGGGATTTATTTAGTTGTTGGTTTGTGGTTCGAGTTTTTTGTTTCTTACTCGTTTGGTTTGATGCTCATGTTTTTGTTTATTTTTTTCTGCGTTTAAATTTGTGTTCTTAACGTTTTTTTGGTTTATTTTCTTGCATTTATTTCCAGATCTTCACAAATCTGAACAGATTCTTGCATTTGTTGTTACATTAATGTAGGAAATTTTTTTTCTTGCGTTTCATGTATATTTTTGACCTTTTTTTTCATTGCATTTCAGATCTGTAGAAGAATTTGTTTTTTTTTTTTTTGCGATCTGTGTTCTTAGGCTTTTTCAGTTTGAAGAGATCGGTTCTTGGTTTATTTTCTTGCATATATTTAGAGATCTGAACAGATCTTCACAGTTCTTAAGACGTTTGTTGTTCCATCTCTTCTATTTTTTGTTTCTTGCATAAATTTTATTTTTTAAAATGTTGCGTTTGTTGTTACACATGTAGAAATTTTTTTTTTCTTGCGTTTCATGTATATTCGATTCATGTTATTTTTTTCCTTGCATTTCAGATCTGTAGAATAGATTTTTTTTTTTTTTTGCAATCTATGTTGCTAGGGTTTTTCAATTTCCATTACAAGTTGCTTTTTTTTTTTTTTTTTTATCTTGTGTTTGATTTCTTCCAATTTTTTTCTTGTTCATCACCGTTTGATGTAGATTACATTTGCATTTTTCACATCTTTTAAACAAAAATTTTTTTTCTTTCCCTTTGTGTTTCTATGCTTTTTCTGTTTGTGGTTTAAGTATTTTTTTCTGTGTGTTTGATTTCTTTTATTTTTCTTGTTATTCGGCATTTTTTTTACACAAACTTGTTTTTTTAAAAAAAAAAAATCTCAGTAGAAACGTTCTTTGGTTGTTTCTCTCGTGAAGTGCCAGCAAATTAGAAGACAAAAGATGAGATTTGTTATATTTGTTTGATTTTTTTTTTTTGTTGGGTATATTTTCTGTAAACTATAGATGTGAATGTGTAAACATTGTTTTTATTCTATTTCTATTTTTTTTTTTGGCTCTGATATGTAATTATATATATTGAAATATTTCATTCATGCAATATCGAAAGGATAAAGGATAAGAAACATACCTTCAATTGTCGGAGATTGACGAGTAGCACCAATCCGAAAGATATGGGCAAATTTGTTTTTGAGAAAGTGAGAATACAGAAGATGAAATGAAATGAAATACAAATATGAAGTTTTAAATATGTGGCAGAAGTAATAAGATCTTAAGGGTAAAAAGACAATAATATTTAGTCAGTGAAGTAAAATAGCAGCAGGCATAATGAACTAATCAATAGAAAGTGGGGGCAAAATCGGAAATAAAATAGAGGGACAAAGGTCGGGCGGTGAGAATGTGAAAAGACCGAAACCATTGTCGGCAAAAAAAGAAAAAACAAAAACGACCGTAATTTTTAAATAAAATTAAGGGTAAAATTGAAAAAACGAAAATACTGTTCTAAACGGATTCGCACTTTATATATACTTATAGATTATAGATATAGATATATATATTCTATATATTGGATGAATTTTAAAAATATTGTTAAATATTTAAGAAACCCAAAAATGGACCTCCTGCAATTTGGTTTTTACTAACAAAAATATATTTTATAATTTTAAGAGATATGTGGACTTGAGACTTCCCTATATTTAATATATAAATTTATATTGATAAATGGCATTTAATGTTGGAAAGTCTAATTTAATTATTTTTTAAAAAAAAAAAGAATTTTGAGATATGTGACTCGAAATTGAATATTAAAAAGAAATATTTTAATTATAAAGAGATTATATAAAAATAATTTTATAAATTAATATGATTTGATATGAATTATCAACTTATAAAATTATTTTATTATAAAATAAATTTAAAAAATTAAATTAAAGAGAAACTCTACTTGAAAGAGGGCTGGGGAACCTAGTGTAACCGAGCGCTATTTTTAATGAAAAGTTTTATTTTTTCTACATTTTCCTTTTCATTTCGTTCCCTCTCTCTCTCTCTATTAATTTTTTTTCTGCCTTTTTCTTCCTCTCATTCTCCCTCTAGATTTCACTCTTTCTCCCCTCCCTCCCATCCAAAAGCATAGAGGTACTCCATTCGTCTTCTCCAAGATTCTTACTCTCTCTCCCTCAATTTGATCTCTCACTGAAGACGAAGATGCACCTCTCCCTCCCTTCCTCTGCCTCGAACCAGAGTCCTCCCCCTCCCTCCCTTCCTCTGCCAAAGAACCAGAGTCTTCTTCTTCGCATGACAGTTATGCAAAAAAGAAATAATAATAAAAGCTTCATAAAGATCCGTTCTATGCATTCAGGTCGAAACTATTTTTGGAAATTTTTCTGTAGCCGAACGATCCCAAATTTCTTTATTTGAAATATAGTGTTCTTGCACAAAAATAATTAAAACCCTTGAAATGTTTAGATTATTTTCTGAGTATGAACGAACCTAGAAGATGAAGGAATAAAGAAATGAAAAGTACCAAATTGTGATTCTGAGTTGCATTGTCAGAAAATGGAGGAAGAATGTCTTCACGTGTATTTTTTGAAACCAGAGAAAGAATATCTTTGTGTGTATTTTTCAAAATCAGAGAGCAATCGTGGTCGTCGTTGTGGAATGGGAGGGGTTGCATGTATACCATAACATTTAGCTTTGTACACCATTTGCAGCAAGTTGGATGACCCACTTGGTTTGCTCCAAAACAATTGCTACCGGGAGTAAATTTGTGAGCTTTGGTGGTAAAGAAATAATGGGTGCCACTGCACACCCTCACCTGCAAAACATCAAAAATGATCCTTGTTTTTAGCAACCGAAACATAGCTTGACTTCCTCGGATTTACCTCAACCACTGCCTCACATTGTACCCGCCACAGTGATCACCTACGCGAGCTTCCTCCACCACATTGCTCACCCACCTTGCACCATCTACCATCGACATGCACGGACGTAGCCCTTGTTTTGCACTGTCAACAACAAAAAACTCTACAACTCGACGAAGGAACCACCGTAGCGACTCCCACAACCTAGCTCGGTCGTGATACCTAAACTGTCACCCAGGGGCGGAACCATATACAGCTTTGGCCCCCCCAAAATTTTCAAAATTTCATGAAAATTAAATTTTTATAAGTGGTTTTATATATTAAACTGTATAAAAATTAGTAATTGACCCCCCCAAAATTATTTTTTTGTAATTTACCCCCTCAAACCCAATTTTCTGGTTCCGCCCCTGCAGTGTCACCAGAGTCTTCTACCGCCTAGTTACATCACCATTGAGCTCCACAAGATCAGCCCCAGCTCAGTTATACTACTCCCTGGACCACCTGCCATTCTACCGCCTTCAACCACGCCTGTCGAGCTACACCATAACCAATTGAGAGACATGGCTAAATCGATACCATCATACCACTTGTCTTCCGCTGCTCCCAACTACTTACATGTTCATCTATTTTCCTTAGTGCCCAGCTCAGCCGCGTACTACTCCTTCTATCGAAGTCCCTATGCCATCAACTCAACCAAGCCACCATCAATTTCCACCCTGGTCCATCTTCCTCAATGCCCAACGCTAGCTCCATCGCACCTCCTATCCACGGTTACTCCGTTTTGTTGTTGTTCTATTGGATAACTCTACCACCCAATGAGTATTTATTCTTCACGTCTACTACCCTCTTGTTAAACAACATGCATGTGACTGGTTGTGATTTGTTTTTTAAAAATAAAAAACAGCCAACGTGCTAGCAAATGCTGTGGGAGTTTCCCACCTACAGCTGCCAATAAAAGAACTGTAAATTAAATTATGTCAATTTATAAAATTATTTAATAGATTCAACATCTCTCAATCAAAATCTTGAAGACATGGTTGTCACGTTGTAATAATAATTAAGGAAAAATTTAATTGCAAGTACAATCATCTATTAATATATTTTTTAATTTAATATGATTGATCAAAAAATAAATTTTATTAAAAATAATATTTATTTAAATTTTAAATATAAAAAAATTGATTTTGATACGCAGAATAATATGTCATTTAATATTTACAAAACTTAATAATTATTATAAAAAAATCTGTCTTCTCGTAAGTCGTAAACTCTCAAAAGTCTCGACCGACCAACCAACCAACAAACGAACAACAGTATTCACTGTTTTGTCTGAAACTTCCGGAGTCCCGAACACCCTCCTCGATTTCCTCTCCCTTCCCACGCTCTCGCTTTCCAAGTCTCCGAACATTCTCTTCTTCTTCTTCTTCTTCTTCTTTTTCTTCTTCAGCGAACTGGGAGTTCTGATTTATATAAATGGATCGGCCGCTCATCGACTTAGATGACGACGTTTATACTTCTTGTTCTTCCCCTCTCAATCCAACTTCACCATCGCCGCCAAGAGTCCCTGACCGCTACTTCCAATCCGACGACGACGACGACGATGAAGACGACCAATCACAATACGACGTCGTGTCTTCCAAGTCCATCGAGTCCACCTCCAAGCGCCTTGACTACATGCTCCAATTCCTTGACCGCAAGCTCTTAAACGACGCTACTAACCCCCCAAACGACCGCTCTTCCCTCCCTGAGTTCGTCGCCAAGGGTGGTGCCACCGGGATCTTCAAGGTCCCCGTACGATCAGCCGTCCACCCGGGTCGCCCGACCTGCTTGGAACTCCGGCCTCATCCGCTTAGAGAATCCCTGATTGCCTGCCTTTTGAGAACCATCACCTCTACGGATTCCCAGTTGTGGGCCGGGAGCCAGTGCGGGGTTAGGGTTTGGGACTTCAAGGACTTGTACGAGCCAGGGATTGGAGACCTGAACTCGGGGGATGAATATACGGCGCCGTTTCAGGAGTCCGTGTCGACTTCGCCTACCATATGTTTGGTCAGGGATGAGGGGACCAGAGTAGTGTGGAGCGGGCACGGGGATGGGAGAATCAGGTGCTGGAAGATGACGATATCGGAGCAAAACGGTGAATGTAGGAGTCTTTTCAAGGAGGGCTTGTCTTGGCAGGCTCACCGCGGCCCGGTTCTTTCATTGGTCATCACGTCTTATGGTATGCCTATTCTCTGGTTCATTATTTGCCTGGCCAGCGAATTTGGTTTATGTAAAAAATGAAACGATTGTCTTGGAAATGTTGAATAGTTTAAAAAAAAAATTGTCAATACGCCAGTGATTAATGTACCTGCATAGCATACGAGAAGGAATTGGAGAGGGAATAGACCGAAGGATAAATATTAGATTAGAGATCAGTGTGAACTAGAAGGTGTGTTCAAACATTCTCCATTAGCTTTAGAGGTTACCAAATGCATCTTCCCAGAAGAAAATTTTACAAGTACTGGTTCTGACTCTACCTCTTTTGCTTTTTGTAATTTTATCATTACCAACGAGTCAACTATTTAAGACTTTGGATTGCTTGAATTCATCTATGAGCTTTCGACTTCCTCATCTTGTTTCACTTTTGTTCAGGGGATCTGTGGTCAGGTTCGGAAGGTGGTTCTATTAAAATATGGCCATGGGAAGCTATTGAAAAATCTCTTTCACTAACTAATGAAGAAAGGCATATGGCTGCTCTATTAGTGGAGAGGTCTTACATTGACCTGCGGAGCCAACTCACTGTCAATGGTTTCAGTGACGTAGTAACATCAGATGTTAAGTATCTGTTATCTGATAATTCAAGAGCAAAAGTGTGGAGTGCTGGTTATCTGTCATTTGCTCTCTGGTATGTTTTAATTTCCAGCATCGTTGTTTTATGCAAACCTTAATAGTTTTTTTTATAAGTAAGAAATATTTATTAATCTGCATAATTAGAGATAGAGAACATTCGTTGGGAGGAATTAGAGAGTTTTTCTTTCGAACTTTATGTCTTTGGAAAAATGTTCTTGTTTTGAATGGGGATAATTTTCATGATTTTTTTTAGCTTCTACTAGTTCCTAGCTTGTATTTAGGTGTTTTCTCTTGTATACTCCCTATGTACTTGGGTTGTGCCTATTTACTTGATTCAATAAAACTTCTTATAACTTATAAAAAAAATATATTAATTCACATAATTAGGCATAGTCCAAGTACACAGGGTGTTGAAGTATATGGCTCATACACTGAAAGTAGGCAGATGCTGGAGCGTAGCGTAGCAGAGCGGAGCGACGACTAGGGTTAGTATAAATACACATTATGTAACACGGGGGTATTTTTTGTAATTTTCTTAAATACATCCGTACGGCTAGGGTTAGCATAAATACACATTATGTAACACAGGGGGTATTTTTATAATTTTCTTAAATACGTCTGTACGGCTAGGGTTAGTATAAATACACATTAGGTAACACGGGGGGTATTTTTGTAATTTTTTTAAATACGTCTGTACGGCTAGGGTTAGTATAAATACACATTATGTAACCCTAATTGATTGATAGTGAATTCGCGCCGCTCACTCCTTGTGGATGTAGGCACATCGCCGAATCATGTTAAATCTCTATGTCAATTTCTATTTTTCTTCTTTTGATTATTTCGTACAATTCATCAACAATTGCCGCACGTTTCACAACACAAGGATTATAGAAGAGAAAACACCTAATTACAAGCTAAGAGCTAGAAAGAGCTACATATAAATCATGAAAACTTGTCCCATCCAATACAATAGCCGATGCCCAAAGTAACAATTTATGGAGAAAAAATCTCTTAAAACACTTTTTTTTTTTTTTTTTTTTATGTCTGGGAACCTCTCCAAGGTAGGGCCTTTCGGACCCACCCCTGCAAAATAAAACCCGGTCCTGTGCACCGTACCCTCGAAAGTTTCCCTACATGGAGAAAAAATCTCTAACACCTCCCAACGAACATTCTCTATTTTTGAAACAACATATGTTCCTCTCATCCCATATAAAGCATAATGGCACCATCTTCCAAATAACAACAATTTGATGATTACCCTGAATTCCTCTCCAACAAACCAATAGATCCACCACCTTCCCAGGCATCACCCAAGCAATACCAAGCCTATAAAAAAATCTCATCCCACAAAACCTTTACCATTTCACAATGGAGAAGAAGGTGGTCTACCAATTCACCATTTCTTTTGCACATAAAGCGCCACTCCATAATAAGCAGACCATGCTTTTTCAAATTATCTATAGTCAAAATTTTCCCATGAGATGCCAACCGACCAAAAAAAGCAAGCTTGAGAGGCACTTTGCTTCTCCAAATGCACTTCCTAGGAAAATCATTAGAGGATTGGGTTGACATAACCTTGTACAATGATTTGATTGGGAAATTCTTATTTCTAGGATGAATCCAAAGCAATCTATCCTCCCCAATTCTCTCCATATTCAAGCCATACAACATGCTGTAAAAATCTGAGATATGGGGCACCTTCCAATCATGTACAGCATTAATGGACCTCACATTCCACTGTAAAGAGCCATTGGAGTTGTCCATATAGTCTGCCATAGAAGCTCCTTGATCCAATGCAATCCTAAAAAGAGAAGGGAAAGCATTCTTTAGGGCAACATCTCCACGCCAAATATCATGCCAAAATCTGATCCAAGATCCCCTACCCACCCCATATCTGAAAGTGCTAATGAAATCCCTCCATCCATTTTGAATAAATTTCCATACTCCCACACCATACGCACCTCACTTCATTTGGACACCAGCCTCCCCACATTCCTCAAAAGAGCATCCCCTTCCATGTGATACCGCAACAATCATTTCCCTAAAAGTGCCTTACTAAAAATTCTCAACCTTCGAACCCCCAAACCTTCACAAGAGATTGGGGTGGAAATCTTGTCCCACTTAAGTAAATGAAAATTTTTTATTCCCCCAAGCCTCCCCAAAAGAAAGCATGAAATATCTTTTCCATTATATTAGCCAACCCTACAGGCAAAGCAAATAAAGATAGAAAATACGAAGGGAGGTTTGATAAAATACTCTTAATTAAGGTTATTCTTCCCCCTTTAGACAAATAAATTCTTTTCCATCCTGCCAATCTCCACCCTATCTTTTCAATAACACCATGCCACATTGCCTTACACTTGCGAGGAACCTCCAAAGAAGACTGAGATACTTCGTTGGCAAAGACGGCACCTTACAACCCAAAATATTAGCCTAGTCCCCTTTATTATGTACCAAACCAACAAGTACCATTTCAGACTTCAACAATTTCACCTTTGGGCCTAAAATAGCTTCAAAACAAAGCAAAGCAAAGCAAAAGGGCCCACAACGAATGAATCTGGTCAAGATCCGGCTCACAAAAATTATGTGTCATCAACAAAGAGGAGATGTGAGACATTTGCACTGCTATTGAAGATCTACCCACCAAAGAACCAGAAAGGAAACACCCATCCATAGCTGCCTCCAACATCCTGCTCTGCACATCCATTATTAGAACAAAGAGTAAAAGAGACAAAGGATCCCCTTGTCTCAAACCACAGGAACTATTAAAAAAACCCACAAGGTGGCCGTTTACCAAAACCGAAAATCTAGCAGTAGGTAATACAATGCTTCATCCACTTGCACTACCTCTCCCCCAATCCATACCTACCCAGAAGGTACAACAAAGAGTCTCAATTAACATGATCATAAGCCTTATCCATGTCTAGTTTGCAAAGAATTCTAGGAGCTCCAGCTCTGATCCTACTTTTCAAACATTCATTAGCAATGAGTACCGATTCAAGAATGTATTTTTGCAATTAAAAAATTACTTTAATATAGTTTTGTCGTGTTTTGAATTACTTTTTTTTATACATTACCAAGTTTAAAGGAAACTGCTTCCTTGAATTGGAATCATCTATTGCTGCCAATATTCTTTGTTCAGTTCTTTCCCATGTGGTTACTCAATCCAACCAATGATCTTATTATCGAGGATTATCCATGAGGTAGATTTGGCTTGGTAACTAGCCCACTGACTAATATGCTGGATTACCAGATTTTTTTTGTTTTAATTTTGGTCCTATTTGGTCCATGCATAGCATGCATAAACTATGCTTCTAAAGGTGAGGAGGAAATGATGGTCACTAATTTGATTACAGTAAGCCAAATATGCCACTTTTAATTTGGGGCTGTAAGCCCTTTATCAGTGTGGTGCATGCTTATTTGTGGTGTGGTGTATCTGTGCATGGAATGATGCCCATAGTTATCATTTTGTAATTATATATTCCCATAGTGTCTGGTTCAGTTTTTTCTTAGATTTTCTCCATCTATGGATTTTATTTATTTTTGTGCTTTTATTTTACAGGGATGCTCGTACAAGGGAGTTACTAAAAGTGTTCAATACAGACGGTCAAATTGAGAACCGGGTGGAATTTTCTCCTCTACAGGATTTTTCACTTGAACATATCTCTAGTTCAAAAAAAGAAAAAATGCAGGGTTCCTTTGGTTTTTTTCAGCGTTCATGCAATGCCATAATGGGGGCAGCAGGTGCTGTTCGTCGAGCTGCAGCAAAGGGGGCATTTGGAGATGACAATCGCAGAACTGAGGCATTGGTATTGACAATAGATGGGATGATTTGGACTGGATGTACAAGTGGCCTACTTGTGCAGTGGGATGGCAGTGGCAATCGTATACAAGAGTTTCAGTATCATCCTTTTGCTGTTCAATGTTTTTGTACATTTGGGCAACGTATATGGGTTGGCTATGCAAGTGGAACAGTCCAGGTACTCAACCTTGTTGGTAATCTGCTCGGAGAGTGGGTAGCTCACAGCAGTCCTGTGATAGAAATGACAGTTGGAGCTGGTTATATTTTCACCTTGGCTAGTCATGGTGGCATACGTGGATGGAACATCACATCTCCAGGACCTCTTGACAGCATACTACGTTCAGAATTGGCTGGAAAAGAATTTCTGTACACAAGGACAGAAAATGTGAAAGTTTTGGCTGGCACTTGGAATGTTGGACAAGGAAGGGCATCTCATGAGTCACTTATCTCCTGGCTACATTCTGACGTCTCAGATGTTGGGATTATTGTTGCTGGGTTGCAAGAAGTTGAAATGGGTGCTGGTGTCCTTGCAATATCTGCAGCTAAAGAGACTGTAAGTATTTCTTTTGGTGGTGCCCTTTTCTTTTGGTTGAACACTGTTGCCAGTAAGTTGACCATAGTGAAACTTAACCAATTTTATGTTTAACATTTGGAAGAAAAGTGAGACATTTCACACGCTTATCATGTACTCTATTAATGTTAAGCCACATTGTACCATGGATTTTGTTGGGGTCAGAAAGTATAGATTCTTAAATGCATTTGTGTAAAAAACATCAGAAGTTCTCCTTCAAAACAATGAAAAGCTTCTCAAATGTACACTTTTGATGCATGTTGTAATGTTTGAGAATACATACTAACAACTCAAGAGGCTCAGGACTCAGGATAGAATTTTGGACAAAAGAAATTCAATAGATGGAAATAAGACAATAATTTTTCAGTCGTTTATGAACCCCTAGGGGGTGGCTCAAGTGGTAAAAGCCTTGGGTTTGGGGGTATGCACCCCTTAGGTCTAAGATTCAAATCCCCTTGTATGCAAACAATCTTTAGGAGTCATCGGACTAGGGTATTTTCCCCTTGAATTACCCGAGGTGCACTTGCAGAAAATTCCTTGCCAAGGGCCTCTGCACCCCTGGGATTAGTCGAGATGCTGTTTGAAGACACCTGATGCCAGTAAAAAAATAAAATTATCAGTCTTCTGATTTTTAGATAGCATTGGAAAATTTTTAGATATCATTACAGAACTTTAATATATTTGGGCTGAAAGGAACTGGAAATGGGTGGGGAAAGCTGTGAACACATTATAGATAGTGGGAGAAGATAGCTTGGCTGAGAGGATATAAATGGAATTTAGACAGCATTGTCTTTGAATTTTGTGAAAAGGCTTCATTTTATATGTTATTCCAGAAAACTCATGAAAATTTTAAAATCATGCAAAATTTAAGTACCCTTTACATTAGTTTCCTTGATTGGCTGGTATTTTTTTAATGTTAAACAATATTTTTTAAAAAGGAAAAAAAGGATATACAACTAAGTGGGCTATTTCAAACCGATGTTCACAGCCTTATCATTGTAAATCAAAGGAGAAGGGCTGTGATAGAAAGACTGGTTTCTTTCTCTCCTTATTATTGAAAACTTTACCTGATCTCTTCTCAGTAGGATTTTATCACCTCTAGTTTACTTTTTCTTTTCTCCATATCAACTGTAGGTTGGACTTGAAGGGAGTTCTGTTGGGCATTGGTGGCTGGATATGATAGGCAAAACATTGGATGAAGGATCAACATTTGAACGTGTTGGTTCTAGGCAGCTGGCAGGTTTACTCATTGCTGTGTGGTGAGTATATGTCATGGAAAGATCTTAACTGAGCTCTGGGGGATTATCTAAAATTTATAAATTGAACTCTTTTAAAATTTAGGGTATTTAAGGATGACTGATTTAATTTCACTGGCTTGTTAAAAATGATATTTGAAACGAGTTTTTCATGGCACTGATTTTAATACACATTTTCTTATCAAAAATGGAAATGCGTTGATCATATTTTTCATCTTAAATCAGGCCATCTTTTCCTTTACACTTGGTAGTAATCTGGCATTTTTATTTTTGATAAAGATCGAAAAAACAAAGAAGCAATGCGCAATTTCAGATAGCATTGCCTCCTGAAATGCACCATAAAGCAATGACCTAATTGATTTTCTGTGATGTTCAGCTCCTCATAATGTGTATATATATACAGCTTGCGTTTTTCTCTTTTTAGGTGTCTATTTCTTTCTCTTTAATCTTGTTTTGGACCTCTGTCATTGTTGACTTTCTCATTTTTGATAGTTGAGATGTTGTATTTCAGGGTTAGAAACAATCTTAGAGTTCATGTTGGCGATGTTGATGTTGCAGCAGTTCCATGTGGCTTTGGGCGTGCAATTGGTAATAAGGTAACCCTGTCCTAGTCTGTTCTATTGGTTTTCATTGTATGATGGTTATTTAATGAGTATGTTTCTTTTTACTATCATTTATGTCGAGAAAATATTCTCTCCCCATCATACCCATCTCAAAAACCAAAAGACATTGCAAAAACAAAAAACAAAAAGAGGAAGAAGAAATTTCCCTCAAACCTAGCAGCGCTAATACTAGGAAGAAAACAAACAAAAACTTAACAAAAAAGAAAAGGATAAGAATAGTTATATATTATATAATATTTTTTACTTAGGATGGCGTCTATTATCTTTAGTTCATAGGGCTGTACAAAAAACTGAGAAACCGGCCGGAACTGATCATACAGGCCGCCGGAGTTGGGAACCGGCCGAAACCGGCAGAGAACAGGTCGGCCAGCGGTAGGATTTAAGCCAAACCAATGTTAGCTGGTTCAGTTCACGGTTCGACCCAGGGAAAAACCACTCAACCAGCCGACGTCAGCTTATCTATATATTTTTTTCAAATATACTTATATATTTCTTCAAGTTTCCATCTCTCTCTCTCTCTCTCTCTCTCAAGCAGCGCAGCCATGGCCCATTGCCACTGCCAACCTCTCCTTTGCAGCGACGGCCAACCTCTCCAGCAACGGGGCAGCGGCACCATCACAGATTCACAAATCTCTCTCTCTCTCTCTCTCTCTCTCTCTCTCTCTCTCTCTCTCTCCACTTCCAACGGCACCATCACAGATCCACATCGTGATAGATTGTATAATGTGTTTGTAATTTTGTCGTTTGTGATTTGTTACATCAAATTTATTTATCAAAAAAAAAAAAAAAATTACTTCTAATTTTTTTTGGGGGGATTGTGTTTGGAAAGCCTTGGTTTATGGATTGTGAAATGTGAATGGTGATGGGAAACCGATTCCCAAACCGCAGAACCGATCGATGCCGACCGATCGAACTCCGGCCGGTTCCCTTCCTCCCTAAGATCGGTTTCGGTCAAGAAAGATGTAGATTTTAGGCGTTGGTGCAGTAACCGCACTGAAGGCATTGTTTTCAGCCCTATTAGTTCATGTTGCACCTATTGTGTGGTCAAATTATTTTACCTGATGAGGAAGTTAATGTAATATCAGTTTTGAATTCTAGATTAAAAAATCCATGGTGTCGTTCTAATAAGCAGACTTCTTTTTACCACTAGCTAGGCATTCTTCATGTATACTTCCTGTGTAACTGGGCTTTGCCTATTTCTATGAATATAATATCTTTGATTACCTATAAAAAAAAAAAAATCAGACTTCTTTTTTCTGCTAATGCTGGCTATCAGATTCTTCTAAACAAGTGTTGATGGCTCTTTAGTCTTTTATGACTTTTCAAAAGGTTTCAATTATTCTCTAAGTTGAGAGTGTCTACCTTATATTTATAGACAAGATCAAATGTAAATACTTGGATTCTTTGGTTCATGTGGAACCCGTTTCATTATTCAACTATAGGTTATTGTTGGTTACTCTCTTGATGGGTTTGCTAAATTGTCTGACCAGGGAGCTGTTGGTTTAAGGCTCAGAGTGTATGACCGGATAATGTGCTTAGTTAACTGTCACTTTGCTGCCCATTTAGAAGCAGTTAATCGGCGAAATGCAGACTTTGATCATGTATATCGAACAATGACATTTTCCCGGCCAACTAATCTTTTCAATGCCACAGCTGGTATGGTGCTGCACCTGTTGTTTTTTTTCTTGCTTGCCTTCTCAATATATTTAACTTGGCATGTATATAGTTCTAATTGATCTTTTCTGTTGTAGCTGGTTCTTCTTCTGCTGTTCAAATGCTCTGTGGTCCTAATGTATGTAATTGTATCGATTGTTACAGACGCCATTTTCATTGCTAGGTTGTTTTTTTAATAAATGATTGTACTCCAGTTTGTGATGAGCCATGATTCCTCTGCAGGCTATTGGTGCTAACACACACACTGCAGAAGGAATGCCTGAGTTATCTGATGCGGACATGGTCATATTTCTTGGTGATTTCAATTATCGGCTTAATGATATCTCTTATGATGAAGCAAGGGACTTTATTTCTCAAAGATGCTTTGAGTGGCTTAGAGAAAGGGATCAGCTCCGAACAGAAATGGAAGCTGGTAATGTCTTCCAAGGGATGCGTGAAGCAGTTATTACATTCCCTCCCACCTACAAGTTTGAAAGGCATCAAGCTGGTTTAGTAGGTTGGTTTAATCATGACACGTATGAATTTTTATATTTCTTGTATTTGCCAGGGAATGAAAAAAGAGAAACCCAAAGGGAAGAAGTGACTTTATTGATTTATTGGTTCTGAATTGAGCTGGTTAGAAGAGCATGTAGTGACTACTTCATTCGTTTTTCACTCCATTAAGCATTTGTCCTGTTTGTAAAAGCTTTTCTTTTCTAATTGATATGCTGTAAATGCTTACCAAAAAAGATACGTAGTAACATTTTTGCTTTTGGGGGGGAGGAACCTTTTGGAAGTCATTGCATATGGATCTCCTCTTGTAGATTGTCCACTTACAAGGGCTGCTAAAAAGCTTCTGAACTGGTCTGTGAATTTTCTGTAGGGTATGATTCGGGTGAAAAAAAGCGCATTCCTGCCTGGTGTGACAGAATTTTATACCGTGATAGCCGGTCAACTTTGTTATCTGAGTGCAGCTTAGAGTGTCCTTTAGTCTCATCTATATTAAGGTAAGTTTTCCAACCATGATTACTTTTGACACATTTATAGGGAGAAATTACTCCTACAAACATATCGTACATGATGCCTCAAATAATTTACAAATATCCATATATTGTCAAGAGTAATGCTAGATACAAGCCTCAAATAGACAAGCCTCATACAAGCCCTTTGTAAAAAAGTGGTTCCCAATAATAAAGAATAAGTTTTTTTACACTTTTTTACAACGGCTTGTATGGGACTTATCTATTTGGAGGTTGTACAAATCATTTCTCTATCGTCAAAGCCATGTCATATGGCATTTTTCCAAGCATTTCATGCTTATAACAAATTAATTTGACTGGACTCTTTTAGCTAATTGATCTGCATAAAATTTCATGTAAATTAGAGGGCAACTAAGGTCTCGTTTGATTACACAGATGAGATGAGAAAACTGTATATAGTAGTGAGATAATTTGTGAATAGCAGTAAAATAGTTTGAGCTAAGATTTTTATGGGGTTTTGGGAAAGGAAATAGAAAAAGTTGAATAAAAAAAATTATAAAGTTAAAAGAGGGTTAAAATATTATTTTTTAATATTATTTTTGCTTTGGGATTTGAAAAAGTTGAATTGTTTTTTGTGTTTTGTTTGGAAGTTTGAGAAAGTTGTAATGATTAGGTAAATGATTAGATGAAAAAGTTAAAAATTTGAAATTGAAAATGTTTGTGTTTGAATGGTGTTTGGATGTTGATATGATATGAGATGGGATGAGATGGTTTCAAAGGTTTGTAAAACCAAACTAGGCCTAAATCTTTTATGGGACCAGAAAACGTGTAGAAGGGGGAATGTGATTCAATAGAGTCACAGAAAAGTTGCCATCCTTTTGTTTTTGATAATGAGGTTTGACTATTATACCTGGTGCAATTTGATCTCAGCATGTGCTCTCTTTTTCTCTCTCTCTCTCTATGTATATGTGTTTCTATTGCCATAAAAATAATCATATAAATTCATCAACTCACATAAGTTTGTTTCTTTTTTTCTTTTCCTGGAAAATAAATTTTTTACAACTTAACGGCTCCTGTTCGATAGGTATGAAGCTTGCATGGATGTGACAGACAGTGATCACAAGCCTGTCCGCTGCATATTTAATGTCGATATTGCTCGAGTTGATGAGTCGATAAGGAGACAAGAGCTTGGTGAAATACTTGAATCGAATGAGAAGATCAAACGAATGCTTAAGGAACTCTGCAAAATACCAGAAACTATTGTTAGTACAAACAACATAATCCTTCAAAACCAGGACACATCTATTTTGCGTATTACAAACAAGTGCGGTGAAAATGAGGCTTTCTTTGAAGTGATTTGTGAAGGTCAGTCTTCTGTGGAGGAGGATGGACAAGCAATTGATCATCGTCCAAGAGGTTCCTTTGGCTTCCCACGATGGCTTGAGGTGACTTCTTTTTCCTTGATTAACTCTATCCGTATCCTAGTACTGGTAAAGCAAATCAATATAGCTGGTGATGCATATCTGCCCGGACAATTACGTTAGACCTGACAGTGCCTAGGTTACTGTCATGTGATGTTATGTTATGTTAGTAAAAGTTATGGTGTCCTCGGGATATATATTTTATTAATGTCATTCTACAACTTTAGTGGCTTTCTAGTTTTATTGATATCTATCTGTGCCTAGATCTGGTCCAGTGTAATGTTCTTTAGTACATGAAATAGTAATTTACTGTGAATTTATAAGCTAATAGTTCCATCATTAGGCTTCAGAGATCAGACGTTCTGCTGGATCTAGATTTAAAATCTTCTTCTTTATTTTTCTTGCATTTAAACCAGGTCACTCCAGCAGCTGGCATAGTCAGACCTAATCATATTGGAGAGATCTCAGTTCATCATGAGGAATTCCAAACTCTGGAAGAGTTTGTTGATGGTGTTCCGCAGAATTGGTGGTGTGAAGACAACAGAGACAAGGAAGTAATATTGGTGGTTATCGTGCGGGGCAGCAACACAACCGAGACAAAAAATCACCGTGTTCGCGTGCGCCATTGCTTTACGTCCAAGACAAAACGGTTTGGCCCTGAACCGAACAACTCTAGGCAAATCCAAGGAACAGCTCTTCTGCGGTCAGATGTTCAGCGCCTTAGCAGTTCCTATGATGTGGTTGCCCACCTCCAAAATATGCATAGTCCTTAAAGTGTACAGAAAAACAAGACACTGGCTTTAGGGATCCTCCTTTCTCGATATAGTCCTGTCATACATCACCTCGATGTAAAATACTTGAGCTGTCCAGTTGCCTTTTAATTCTTTATTTTTTTCCTAGTTGATATGCATTCATAGCATTTTTTATTTATAGTTCATCTGGTGTCAATTTTTTGAACTGTCATCAGTTTGACGGACAAAGCTACAAGTCCATCTTGTAATTTTCTGGTTTCAAGTGTACAGAAAAGTGAATAAGTCACGCAGCAGCAGGGGTTTGGATTTCTATTTGATCTACTCTATTATCGATGAACCCATTTACTGTGAAATATTAGCGACATCTGTCCTCATTTAGATCAAGTAGAGCAGATACCACAGCAAACTTTCATAGATGGCTTTGAGTTGCTTGTTCTTGTTTTTAGAGGACAAGCTATTCTTTATTGTGAATAGACACTCCCATTTATTGAAAATTGACTTTGCTGGGACTATAGACCAAATAGGCTCGGCTCCATTAATGTCAGGACAAGCTATTCTTTACCTAGATAATATGAGAAAAGAACTGAAACAAAAGGTAAAATTGGGTGAAAACTGGGGAATGGGATTCATAATATATTGTCGGGACCTGGTACATCTAGTCATCGTCAACTACGACATATCGTTTTAACATCAAGTGTTTTGTTTATGTTGAGTCACACCATTCATATTTTCCTATGAATTTAGTCATTTAAGTTGACAATAATTTGGAAGTTTAATGGTTTACAACTTGGATTTCATCATTTCTAATTACTAGATAATTTACACAGAAATCAACTGGCAGACTGAAACTTTTAAATGCTGCCGTTAGATGATAAGATTCCTTTACTCTTCAACTTCTTGCTGGAGTTAAAAATAAGTTGAGGCAACTAAAGAAACTGCATGATGTCATAATCTTGCTTGAATGAAACGTATGCATCGGGAGCTTGCGACAACGAATGTCAAAGATATCTGAAGCTTCTCATGTGGCTATTTCAAGCATCTTTGAAGATGTTGGCCCGTGTCTCTTCTCGAATCTCGCTCATTACGCTCATTAGTGAAAGCTTTAAAACAGATGGGAGACAAAATTCAGCTTTTATTCATTTGAAGGGTGAGAATTTGAGATGGGTGTCGCGCCAGCCTGCTGTGCAGTGCAGCAGCATTCGCTCTAAACTAACACTAGTTGGCCTCCTCCACCTGCTATAGGTGTACCTACATCTGCAACTGATTAGCTTTCTTATGCTGTAATAATCCAAGTTGACATCCCCATCTGCCAGCCCTTCTTGACATATGACTTTGGAGGTGGAACTACCCGAATACCAAATGCAAAGATATAACCATGATGGCTTCTAGTACATGTAATTAACCTCAAAACCTATGTCTTCCTCTATATCATTCATTCGCATTCAGTGTCAACAATTTCATTTGGATTTCTTAGACTGCCTTGTCATTCACCTTTCTTTGGCATGGCCTACAGATTAGATGAAAAAGAATGTTCCAAATGAATATATAAGTAATTTACTGTTTCTTGGTGGTTGATAGGATCTGAAACCTGCACCTAGCCTTTAACAAGCCGTTACTTTAGGCTTATTGGTTCCAAAGTCAATCTTCAAGACTTTCAAACAAATCTTAATGATGCCACAGTTATTAGTGTGAAGACAAACAGGATATATTGAGGCCATGCGGTAGTGACATTGATTGACAATTTGAGGTTTCAAGGTTCTTTCTCTCTGAAGATATTGGCAGCCCCCCCACCCCATTCCTTCAAGGACTGCACTTAACAAGATATACAAGAGAATAAAAGACCTTAATCTAAACTCCAGAGTTCAGATGTTTGTTTATATTCATAGTTTCTATTGAAATGCTAATGATTTCTCTTTGAGAAACGGATCCTTGATTTCAAATGAACCTAACCTTGATGCTGCCCACTTCATAACCTGTTCATTGAATATCCAAATCTGGTCTACATAAATTTTTAAAAAAAAAAAAAAAAAAAAAAAAAAGCTCTCTGTAGCCCACAAATGCACCTTGTCCTACCACTCACTCCGTTGTCGCACATTTGGACACCTAAAAAGAACTTCAAAATATTATTATGAAGAAAATCCACATTCAGCCGAACTTTAGATGGGTCAAAGTGGGTAGGGGCACTCGGTCACACTCCAAATGAGACAGAAACGACTGCAGAGGAATCTTGGCCCTGTCACTTCACAGGATAACAAAGGTGGGAAACACTCTTGGTCCACCTCTGCTGACCTTACACCGTACAATAAATCTTGTTCAAACGCTTCTCCTAACATGGAAGCTAGTTGGCTTTCCTATTAGAGTAAAATGCTAAAATCCAATTTCAAGCCTCAAAACTTTGATAAAGAAACCACTTGGAGGCCGTAAATATCTGAATTTTGAAGTAATCACTCAGCACTTCGCATTTGGAGAAAAAGCTATTCAATTTTAGATTTTTTTTTTTTCCCATTTTCTGGTATGTGTAGCTTGATAATTCTTGTTATTGCTTCATGTTGGCAGTTGACGCTGCAACAAATGATTAATGAGCCTCATGTGGTTGAAGAAGAATTTTTTGAGTTGACACCATAACCTCTCAGTTTTTCATATGAGTTGCATGTTCAATGTATGATTTATCCAATTTATCATAAACCCATATTTTAATCAAGACAGCTGTTCTTCAACTGATAATCTGAAACTTTAGATTTATTTTTCTTCAATATTTCACCAATCTCATACACAATGAATATTTTTGACCAACTGATGGTTGCTTGCTTGATCTAGGATCTACAAACCCATTAAGTTGACGCCACAACCTCTTAATTGCTCGCTTGAGCTGCAAGTTCATCTGATTTAGACTCTGGACATATATTATTTATCATTTTTCAAATCCACATGCAGAACTTTATTGGAATCAAAGTCTATTTAGAAACCTGTTTATTGACACACCAAGCACAGCCTAGTACATCAGCTAGCATAGCTGCATAAAAAAGTCTTTGCGTTTTGAGTGTTTTTTTATTACTATTCTAAGTCCCAAAGTAAGTGGCGTGTTTACACAACAGATTGAAAGTAACAGAACCCGGTGATGGCAAACATTACTAAACTTGATGTTGGTTGCACAATCACAAATCATTGCTTTGGAGCATGCCTTTGCTGAACACAAGTTCTCTCGACCCTGTTTGACAGTTAGAAGACAGATCACCTTTTAGTTCGCTACATTACTAATAGCCAAATAATTAACTTCACGATAGACCCCTAGTTATATATTAGGTATTTCAATTAATAAAATCCTGGTTAGGTGATACTTCACTTTTACTGTACTTACAACAATTTAGTCATATATGTTGACCACCTAAGTGTGAAAACTATTAAAAGGGGCTGCTCTGCACCAAGATTCTGCACCGTCCAAAAATCTCATGCTCTGCACCGTCCTATATGTTGCAGATCAAACATAGCTGTTGCAGCTCACTAGTTGTCATTAATATTGGTTGATATTGGTTGATATTTAGTAGATATTTAGTAAAACTTCTCCTATAAAAGGAGAGCTCTAATATGTGAAGTGAGTGTGTGCAAAAACAGAGAGTGGACGTGAGAAACTTTTGAGCGTTTGTAATCTCACACAAACATATTAAATTTTGGCTTCAGTGGACGTAGTACTCCAATGGTCCCATATTTCAAGGTCAATGCATTGCAGTCTCCTAAAGATGATGAAGAGCGAGACTACATGAAGAATGTCCCGTATGCAAGTATTGTTGGAAGCATAATGTATGTCATGGTGTGTACACGACCTGATATCTCCTAGGCCGTTAGCTTAGTTAATTGCTATATGCATAATCCTGGAAAGACCTATTGACATGCGGCTAAATGAAAAATATGGTATATTTTAGGGACTGTAGATCTTGGTTTGAAATTCGAGAAGAGTGAAGATAGTCTAATAAGTGGATATGTTGACTCAGACTATGCAGGTGATCTTGACAAACGCCGATCAACAACTGGATATGTGTTCACTATGGCTGGAGGACCAGTGAGTTGGCAATCAAATTTCCAGTCTACAATTGCACAATCATCCACGGAGGCTAAATATATTGTAGTAACAGAAGCCGTGAAAGAAGTCATTTGGTTACAAGGACTGGTAACAATTTGGGCTTTAAACAGCAAGAGGTTACCGTTTACTATGACAGTCAAAGTGCAATTCATTTGGCCAAGAATCAAGTGTATCACTCTTGAACAAAACACATAGATGTCTTATTTCACTTTGTACGTGAAATATTAGAAGAAGAGGACATGATACTTCAGAAGATTGGCACTGAAGATAATCCAGCAGATATGTTGACGAAAGTTGTCACAGGGATCAAGTTCCAACACTGTTTGGACTTGATCGCTATTGCACACTGCTGAGCACCTTCGGGTGCATTGGTGCCTTATGGTGTATTTGATAGCGAAAGTCTCTCATGTCAAAGAAGGAGGTACATTCATTTGAAGAATGAATCAGTTTGTAAGTAGCCTAGTAAAGCACACTTAGGTGGAGGGGGTGATTGTTGACCACCTAAGTGTAAAAACTATTAAAAGGGGCTGCTCTACACCAAGACTCTACACCGTCCAAAAATCTCATGCTCTGCACCGTCCTATATGTTGCAGATAAAACATAGCTGATGCAGCTCGCTAGTTGTCATTAATATTGGTTGATATTTAGTAGATATTTAGTAGAACTTCTCCTATAAAAGGAGAGCCCTAATATGTGAAGTGAGTGTGTGCAAAAACAGAGAGTGGACGTAGGCAAATTGCTAAACCACTTAAATATCGTCTTGTGTAATTTTTGGACAGTTTTGATGCGCAACAATATATATATTCTTACTGGTATCATTTCGATATTTCACTTACTGTGCACCAATCCAATTCTACAAAGGTCAATTACATGTGTTTGTCGTGACTGTAATGCATGCACAGTGATTGTTGATAGCTTTTAGTGCTCTCTTTATTTATTTGTCCCCGTCTATGATTATCTTTGCATGGTCTTTGTTAGAAAAGCCAATTTGGTTATTGATGCCTGAATGGATGGAAGTAACTTTTATGCTGCAGAAGAATGATATGGATTTTTTTTAATTTATATAAGCACTATATACAAGTTTATTACATAGAGAGTAAAATGGAACGATACTAGAATCATCATTCAGAAGTAGAATGATGATATTTCCCAAAAACAAAAATCCTCCCCTCTGCATCAAGTGGAGCACTTCATGCTGTGTTTCTGCTTTGCTTTGCCTGCATGAATCATGTTCATAAATAAGAGTCAGAATCTTATTTCCAGTATGACTTTATTGTCAAGTTCTATTCAACTGGCAGTGCCTTCGGCGATTTTTAGAAGTGTAAGTATGTAGATTCATCGTGAGTGTTAAAGCATGGTGATTTTCAAAGAACTGGGGAGAACCGGAAATTTAAGCATTCAGTTCCAGGTGAAGGGGTTTTGAATTACTACATTGTTTATAGCATGGTTGCTTGAGTGCTGGATCATCGGTTGAAGCTGGAGAATCCTGACCAAATATCATCTCGCAACTCATATCATCAAAATCTGTGCAAATCAGAAGGTACAGCATTATTGTGTTACCGTTCAAAGATTGTAAGAGCTAGTGATCATATACTTCTAAACAATTGACTCGCACACATGTGACTAATGTTCAACTTAAGTGCTTTCAGTGGGTGCTTTTGGATTCTTGTGGTAAGTCGCACATGGGATAGCTAATAGAAGGATAATTGGCTTCATGAGAAACAGACAAATTTAGTGTCTTTCATTATACAATGCAGTGTAGAGCACTAATCATGAATGTTTTGATTCACGGTTAGGAATTCAGGTAGTAATCTCACCAGCAAAAATTTTTAATCATATGTTGTTAAGTGCTAGAATTCTCACCAAGCTTGGATGGGTCTACATGCAGTTTTGTACCCTAAGTGGCTAATACTCAGGGCCCTCCATTGACATGATGAGCGTGGCCTCCACTTCTTTAGTGCAGGCAATGCTACAGTTCCAACTTGAAGTCGTTTTTCTTTCATTGATCTTTGTTCCTTTTTCTGTATACTAATTTTCCTTTTAAGAGGAAATTTAAGGTTTTCATATCCTAGATGGCAACTTTTACTGTTCTAGTTCTCCTAATAAGAATCCGGTAGAAAAAATAAATAAATCCAACTTCGATATTAACATAGTGGAGAATCCTATTGGAGTTGTCCCACATTGGTTGTGGAAGGAACTGGTGGTCAGTTTATAAGTGCGAAGAAAAGCCTTACCCCTTGAGCTAGCCTTGGGTGTTGAGAGAAATCTAAGACCACCAAACTCTGATATTAGAGCCCAGGTTTACCAACAATCTCAGACCCAACAGTCTGTGGGAGAAACAGATTGTTCTTGCTCTGATCTATGGCCCGATGTGTGAGGGGAAGATTGTTGAGGTTGTCCTACATCGGTTGTGGAAAGGGCTAGTGGTCAGTTCATAAGTATGAGAGAAAGTCTCACCCTTGAGCTAGATTTTAGGGTTGAGAGAGGCCTAAAACCACCTAACAAATCCTTCCTCTCTATCTCTATGCAATTTACCAAAACTTCCCAAACAAACAAGAAGTTGATAATTTGGCTCATAACTGAGTATTTGAGATTGTTCTTGCTGCAAGCATATAGAAGTGAGATGGGGATACTTACTAGGGACCATATTGACAGGCATTCCCAGGGAGTCCTTGATAAAGGCTTGGGATGGCAATTTGCAGAGATTAATACACATTCCCACACAATTGGTCTCCTCCAAAAACCTGCAACGTTGAAGGACAATATTAGAGGATTACGTGGAAGATGCCAAGGCTAGTGAAATCAAGATGATTTTGACATGGGTAAGAAATTTGCTGATGATCATGATGGTCATGATGGCGAGAGAGAAGAATACTCTAGGGGTGACACAATCATTGGAGCAGATTGTCTTACATCGAAGTGTCTTAGGTTGGTGAGGTGGGGCATAGTCTTGAGTCGATATTCACAGTATACAGAGAAGGGTGAAGCTAAAGTTACCTGCACTTTTTTATGTGGACTACATTCCTCTCTCTTCTTCCGTTGAGCTCCGACTCCCTTACCTTATTTTGTGAAATATATAAGGTGACAGTTAGATTCGATGAACAATCTTGTATCAGGATCTTATTTGCAGATTGCTCTGCATTTATGCGTGCATTATGTGCGTGCCTGCACATTTGTTAGTGATTGATCCCAAGAGGATGAAATTCAAACAGTTGAAGGCAATGCAAAGGCAAAAAATTTCAAGACTGGTGCTTCCATGAATGTGAACCAGACCAATATTGACTCTAGGCCTCCTGAACCAGAAATCTGGTTATTGATTTTGAATGATGATGCAAGATAACTATTCACGCATCATCTTAATCACTTGAGATGCCACTTGCCAAATGGATGTAATTTGTGCCCCGCTTAATATTATGAACAGAAGCAAATCCCAGTGGTGAAATGCAATGCTTGGCAGAACCAGAGGAGCTAATCTGTCAAGTTTTCCAAATCAACTCCTCTCCAATCTGATCTACTATTTGAAAAATGCTACTCATCATCCCCGGCGTGGCATCAAATGATTGGCTGATAAGTTAAAAGGAGTACATATTTTTCCAATTAGTTAATGCCATGTAAGAGAATGATGAACAACATTTCTCATTAATGTTCCAATACCATGAAAAACTATCCTGGACTAATTACTTGTCTGCATTACACACTGTTGGAAATGCATGCCTATGTTGTTTAAGGAGCATTATGTCACAGATTTTAACCTGCCGCCTTGTCAGGCAACTCATTGACATATATTTTTGTTTTATTTAAGTCACTGTCAAATTATACTCATCAATTAATGATGGGTCATGGGTGACTCTCAGTCTAATATGGTGCACGTTGTATCCCCTCCTGTTCCTATTACCTTGTTCGTATTTTCTCATGAGTTTTTCTTAATAAATTTGTACGAAAAAAGGTGCCAGAGTAATTTCACGTATATTTAAAAATAATATTCTACCTTACCTCGCATTGTCCCACCAGCCAAGCAAAAAACACAGTGGTGAAGGCAGCAAAATATTCCCTTGCTAATTTAGATTGGGGTAGCAGTGTCTTTATCTGTCATCGGTCACAAAGAAATCAAGAATTAATGAATCATCATTAACTAACAAAGCATATAAATGTTTCAAAATAAAATATAAGAAATTAGCACTATTAAAATCCATGTACTGACTTATATATGAGACATGGGTTTGTGCAGGAATCTTTTCAATCGACGCCATAAATTAAGCACGCATCTTGAAAGCTCAGTCTCAAACAACGATTAATACAAAGCACATATGCTGCTTTCCTGAGTTCTCTCAAGTTGGCTTTTTACATTAAAATTGTTAGAATTATGGGTTTCTAGCCTCAAAAAATTGCAACACGTACTACTTGTGGGTACTAAATTTCAATGCAAAAAATCCAAACTAGCTGTTGTGGATTTACAGTACATTAGATTGACGAATGAGTTTTTCTTTTTTCTTTCTTTTGTTTCTGAGGAGACAGAATTCAGAAGTGTTGAACTACAACTGAAAATTGTAATGAACATTGAAGGAAAACAAGATAATATGGATCGATCCTCCAGTATCAACCTGCACTGAGGTTGAAAATATTGCATCAGCATAAATGGGTTCTGGAAAACGTGATCAACAACATCACCACAAATACTCATGGAGAAAAATAAGAAGCTAGAGTTGAGTCGAATGCATGAGAATAAATCATTTTCTTCTACACTAATTTGTTGAAGAAATGGAAGAAGTAAATGGACTTGCCAAAGAGAGGATTGCCCTTGGGAAGGCTCTCTCGAGGGCGTTAATGACCACTTCACGTTGTTGAATTGGATTAAAGTTTTGTGATGCCACTCGGGCTGCCTCCACCAAGCTTTCATAGCCACTCTTGTTGTTCCTTAACCCTGTAAATATATAAACTTTCACGATTAGTTTTTCTTAGTCCATGCATATATATCCCACAAAAACAGATAAATGAGACAGAAATGAACCTGTTGCAGCTTGAACACTCTGTGATAGATGGTTTATGGCAATCTGATCGAACCAGTTATCATTATAGAAGTTAGTCTTTCTTGCTTCTTTTGTTACGATTTCCGAGGGCCTCGTGAGAACGGCAAGAACCGGAGAGCGTGCTGGTTTACAAGGGTACTGCCTCCGGTGAGCCAAAGTTGAGAGAGGCCTCCTGCTCTGAGCAAGAAGATTATTTGCATCCATTTGAGAGAGAGAGAGAGAGAGAGAGAGAGTCTTAGGATGAAAGCCTGAATAGTGAATAGCACGAGTTACATGTAGAACCTCCGAGCAAATAAAAACAAAGATTGCATGAGGAGAATTTCGAGGGAAGCCATGCTCAAGATCCTTTGTTTGGAGTCATGCACACATCATCCCTCGATCATTAATATGTTTAATGTTTGTGTAAAAGATGCTTTTTGGTGCGTAGCATTTTGACTTCTTTATAAGCTTAATTGGTGGCCGCTAGCTGCCCCCATTTGCATGTTAATTGCAGGATGAATGTAAAGAAGCTGCCTCCGGATTGGTACAAACAGGTATAGCTAGCCAATGGGGTGTATTCAAAATTGTCTTTTCCCTTTGATATATGAGAACAGATACAGGGTAAGATCATTGCCTAGACCCCCATTAACTATAAATGTCTATACATACATGCACGCATGCATGCGTAGATACAGGGGTTGAGCTGTTGAGGGCGGCTTAAAGGGTAAGAGTGGAGGGATCCCTTTCGCATCCTAAATCAAGCAAAGAGAATCATGGAGGATTCTCAATACAATTATTACTAATTGCTTTATAAATATAAACTTATATGTTGTATTGGATCTCATTAATACAAACAATAATAAAAAAATGCAGCCTTCAAGATCTTTACATGATAATGAATATTGACTCTTGCATTATTAAATCTTTTGTCCTCCTTTCATTATCTACTTTATATCTTAAAATAATCGAGGATATTTTCTTCCCTTTTAAATTCATCTTTTACATTTTTTACCAAAAAAGGAGGGGGGGAGTACCTCTTTCATGGAGAGTAGTCACCTCCTAGTAGAAAGGAACACTTTGAATAAGAGAAATTTCTTTTCTGGGATTTTTTAATAATGCTCTTATTTCATTTTGTAAATGTTCACTTTCCATCATTCCGAGATCATTTCTTTGTTTTTTTATAAAATAATTTAAACGTCATTTCATAGTAGAATAAAAATGAGATAATAGTATAATATATACAATTTTTTCCTTTTTAGAGAGGGGAGATGGAGGGTATAGAAAAACCCCAGATGAAATGATATGTCTTGGCAAAAAGAACCTCCCCACCGTTGCAAGAACTTGTGTATATAAATACTTATATAGATATATATTGTTTTGTTCGCATGCAATTGCTTGGGTTTTATTCCGTTTAATAATCATGTATGAAGTTGGGTTTTTATAACTATGGAAGGGTCTCCCTTTTAAGTTTTAAGCGTTTATTTTTCTTTTCCTCTTTGTCACAGTTGGCCCATTTTGTACATGTATTTATAGAATTTTGTCGGGAAATCACTTCAATTTAAACATATTTTCAACATCAAAATTCTATTCTCTCAAAAGATTTTCGAATTAACTGCAGACTGTTTTTAATTCTTTTACTTGTTATTGTAGTTTTACTCTGACCACAAAGAGATAACGTAAAAATAATTCCATAAAATGATGAGATATAATATAATTAATCAAATTATAAAATTATTTTTATTGTAAAACAAATCAAATAAAATCACGTCAATTTATATAATTATTTTTATGTGATTAATTTGTAGATGCAAAAGTACTCAATGAAAATTATTTCTTTTTTTTGAGTTCTAATTATCTTTTGCAGTTCCAACAGTTTTCTAAGTTATTGTAATTTTCTCGAAAACAAAGTAAGAGCAGCCCAAGGAGGCCTTAAGTTAGTAACCAGGCCATAAGGCTTTAAATAGTCACTAGAAAGATTGCCCAAAATGCATTAAAACAATAGAAGGGTTTTAAAATAATTTATAAAAATACTTTCATTTTAAAACATAAATATATAAGAGAATGTAAAAATAAATAAAGCTCGAGTAAAAATACGCAACTTTGATTCCAACTCCAAAAGTTTGTAAAAGAGCCAAAATTAAAGACCAACTTGAAATCGAAGCCAGGAATCTTGGGTTCAGATCTCAATAAAGCTAAATTGCAATCGAGCAGATCAAATCTCAGAAGAAAATCAAGAGGATACATACAGAACTCATAAAAGTTGTGGTCGTTCTAGGAAGGAAAAACAAAGACAACATGCAAGCAAGAACAGAATAAACAAGACCGAAAACAATTTATGATTGGCACATTCGGCATCCTTGTCCAAGAAAATGCTATTACAACTCTAATTTGAGGGGACAATTAAAGAACCAATCAAATTAAACATGAAGCAATCATTAAATATTAGATGCAGAAAACATGATTCAGACTCATAGGTGATAGTCGAATGTGGTTAAGATAACCACATTCAAGACCCAATTCAACAAACAGCAACTCCTACCTTAGAACAAACATGAAAGATTAGCCCATGTATATACTAACCTAGCTAGCTGATCTAAACAGACATCGAGAATGCTGAAAATGTCTCACAAACCAAACACATTAGCCTACAGTTAAAATCATTGTTTGTAAATCAGCTACAAATGGACCTAATCTTTAGAGGTTTTGTTGATGAGGGATTTGTGGATGTGGGGGATGACTCCACCTCCAGCAATGGTTCCTTTGATCAGAGTGTCAAGCTCCTCGTCTCCCCTAATAGCCAGCTGCAGATGCCTGGGTGTGATTCTCTTCACCTTCAAATCCTTGCTTGCGTTCCCAGCCAGCTCGAGCACCTCCGCAGTCAGGTACTCCAAAATGGAAGCCAAGTACACAGCAGCGGTGGCCCCAACTCGCCCATTCGCAGAGATCCGGGTTTTCAGGTGCCGATGAATCCGGCCCACCGGAAACTACACGCCCACGATGCAAAAGCAGAATAGACACCATGAACAAGATCAGAAACATACCATGGAAACCAAATAATTCGTTTCATCCATTCTGGAAAATACTCTATGCAGAACCGATGTGAGGCAAATACCAAACAAAGAATATTACGATATTAATCAATTAAAATTGTCACGGAGGAAGAAGAAATGCCTGAATCCCGGCACGAGACGACTTGGAAACGGGTCTTTTCTTGTCTTTTTCCTTATCCTTGTCCTTGTTAGCTGCTGTAGTTTTTGCAGCCAATAGCCCCTTCCCTCCTTTACCCGCCATTTCTCACCTATTATTTCGGTTCGTTTTCGGATTTGCAAACAAAAATAATATAGTTGACATTGATATAATTTTACCAACGAAAAAAAAAAACCATCTAAATTGGGTTTGACTGTTAGTCTACCAGATCTGGATGCGTCAATCAACCCAACCAAAGAAAATCAAAACAGAGTTGATGAGTTGCAGAATATAGGTAAACGCAATACGAAAGAAATTTGTCTTACAAAGTAACCGAAGTGAAGGGTGAGAAAGCCGTGAGCATGAAATGTAAGAGGGAAGTTAAAATCAAAGTCTCTGACACCCAACCTTTGCACACAAAACCCATAAAGAAAAGAAAATTCAAAACAATAGGAGGGAGGGAGAGAGAGAGAGAGAGAGAGAGAGAGAGAGAGAGAGAGAGAGAGAGAGAGAGAGATGACCTGAGAGCGCTGGAGAACGAAGAAGAGGAGGTAGGAAAGTGTAGCCGTGGGAGGATCCCAAAATGAGAGGAAGTGAAAAAAGTTTAAAGGTATTTATTTATATTTTCTTCAAAGAAAATATCTAGTATTTGAATGCGATGAGATGGAAAGGAAGCGCGGTCTGTTTTCGGTGGGAAAACCCCTCATTTTCGTTGTTTTCAAATTTTCAACGACTCTTTTTAGCACGCGCCACGTACGTTATCAAATTTCAGGCCCTAAAAAATAAAAGTAAATAGGATTGTATTTTGCAAGAATAAGTGGAATCAAACATAAAAGAAAAAATCTAGTTGAAGTACAAGTGTATATTAATATGTATACTAATATAATATGATTAGTTAAAAAGTATATTTTATTAAAATAAGTGCTAATTTAAATTTTAAATATGAAAGAATCAGTATTAATACATAGATTAAAACGCGACTTTGTTTATACGTAGCAAAACTCAATATAAAATTCTCATTTTATCTTATTTTATCATTATAATTTTTTTAAATTTTTATATAAAATATAATAAATAATTTAATTTTTTTAAATCTCAAAATAATGATAATATTAAAAAATAATATTTTAAATTTTTATCTAAATTAAAAATTCTCATCTCACTATATATCCAAACTTATTCTAAATTAATATCGTCATAAAAATACCTGACTCATGGTATACTCATGGTATTGACATAAGTTATAACAGTCATCTAATTAAAATAAAATAAAATATTTTTAAAACTTGACAAGTTATTTAAAAATACTTTAAAGAGCCAATATATAATTTTCAAATCTTTAAAATTTGTGTATTTAACTTTTCCTAAGAATTTTGGATTTCTTAATGATTTTTTGTTTATAAGAAATTATTAGGAGTTGTTTGGATAGTGAGATGAGATAATATAATTTTAAGTAAAAGTTAAATAAAATATTATTATTATTTTATTTTTTAATATTATTATTATTTTAAAATTTAAAAAGATTAAATTGTGATTTGAAAAAATTAAATTATTTATTATATTTTATAAAAAAAATTTAAAAATTATAATGATAAAATAAAATAATACAACTCTCTATCCAAACAATTCCTAGTTATCTTTTAATTAGGTGGTTGACGTGACTTTTGTTGCAAAGGGTCGTTAACATGTCACGTTTTCACCATGAGTAACTCTAAAAAAAAGTTAGGTGGGAGGATTTAATTGAAAAAAAAAAAAAAAAAAAAAAAATCGAAAGCCCAATTCTTGATTGTTTTTAAATAGAAGATGTTAGAAATTCAAGGAGTTTTTTTTTTTTTAACTAATTTTCTTTGCAATCACATGAAAATTTACGAACTAAAACTACATTTAAGACCAAAAAAAAAAATTTGCAATTCTTGGTAGTTTAAGTTTATCAAGTAAAAAATGTTAAAACGAAAAGTGTTATTTGAAAGTCTTTATACTACATACCATCTATACTATATAACTTGATTTATAAAAGATAAATTTTAAAATTTATACTTTAAATAAGAGATAGATAGACATATAAAATAAGACATACAACATTTATTGTTAATTATTTAACATTGTTTGAAATATTTAAACGGGCAACAGCAAATGTTATGGTCGCGTGAGTTCCATTTTTCATACCCATGACAACAAATAAAAAGAATGTACTTACATATAACATGAGGAATTCTACGTATAGTCTTCAAATGAGAACTGTAATGCAAGTCTAGATAATTTTGTCTTTAAAATTTTTTAAATTTACAAAAACATCTCTCCTAAAATAATATTTTTTTTCATTTAATAAAGGGTCTGCACATACAGTTCTCACTTAAAGATCGCAAATAGAATTTGTCATATAACATATATATATATATATATATATATATATATATATACACACATAAATTAACATGGCAACTCCATCTTTCATTAATCTACCTTTATCATGCATCGATATTCCTTAATTTGAATTTCGGACAATAATCTTTTTTGAGATTCTAACAGCCAAGTTTTCAAGGCTTTCTCTATTATCTTTATATTTCTAATTAAATATTCACCTTATTTAAGTCCCTTATATTTTTACGTTTTTTTAATAAAAGCTTCAAATAGTTATGTAAAAGGGCATTCGACAAAATTAAATAGACATGCACCAAACATTAATCTTCCATCGAAATAAATGGAAACTTAAATTTTACGTACATAAACATATATGAGAAAGGCTGCATGCAACTTATAGCTAGCTAGTGATCTTCAAATTGTTTGTGCTGTATGTTGTTTTAAATTATATGTAGTGAGTAATAATGTTAACGATCGAGTTGTGCAAATTAAAAAGTAATTAATTAGTGTCATTCTAATAACTTTCTTGATAAGAAGAACTTAGGAAACTAAACACTGACCGATATAACTACAAATCTTCCGCAAAGACATGCTATGATCATCATCATGTGCCTTTGTGCTGCTGCTCTCTTGTATAAGAAAAGAGTAGTGTTATTTAAAAGATTTTACACCATAAATCATAAACTGTATATTTATTACTGTTCACTCAAATCAACAGATTAAGCCCATGCGGACTCTGAGTCCCAAATTTGGATTTGATTTGGAATAGTACTGCTTCTTGGGCTCGATATCATGCTTTCGTGTAAGATGTCATGATTCCTGTTCTGAACAGGTCAATAATATTTAATTCACATATAGTGCTAGCTATAGCTAGCTAGTGCTACGTCTACTATATTATTTAAATGCACAACATATAATTGAAAGTCCTATTAATTTCAAGTGTGGCTCATTACTATACGAACATTGTTGCCTGCATGGCTCGTTTATCCTACGTACCCACTTTGCAGATGTTGTTGAGGAGCATGTCAGGACCAGGATTAGAATTTAGATGGTACGTACGAAGGTGATATAAATAGAGGGGTGTACGTACGTAGTAGAATAAGTCATGTCAAGAGACAATATTACTGGACTTTTAGTTTCTAATCAAGCAAACAAGCAATTTGTACTGCATTATTAAAAGAAAATGATTAAGATATACAAGGAGCTCCTGGGACGGAGTTTCTCGTTACAACTAGCTAGTATACATGATATCCCACGATTTAGGGAATGCCTTAATTAATGACTAGATTTTACAGTCGAGTAGCTGAATTGCGGTGGCATCGTTAGAGACTGTGATCACCGGTTGGGTGGGGTTGTAATTTGTTGCTTTGAACTATCTGTAGGAGAGACCCGGCCGTTTCCTCGTCCTCGCAATTTTTGATGAGGGTAAGTGGTAACACGTACAATTGAATAGGTAGTATTAGGTCAGCGGTCCAAGTTGGCGGTGGTCAAATTCACTCACTCCCGAGTCGCAGCTACATTGGCATGCACATGCATGTATATGTTGGCTTGGCCATGCACTAGGATGCCGAATCCATTAATTAGTGCATAAAGCTTGTGTTGCTACCAGAAATGCTGACCCACGTACGATAGTTTGCGGGCTAAGCCCTCGAACCTCAAGCGTTAGCTGTAGCCAGCGGGTGCTTATTGTTAAAAAAAAATTAAAAAATTAAAAAAAAAAACAGCAAATTAAATCGGAATCGAGTTTTGAAGAAAAGAAAAGTCAAAAAATAGGGAGAAAGACATGCTGCTCGATGGAAACGAAAGAGGACCGAGAGGAAGGCTGGAGCAGCCGGCGACTAGTATTTGTGGTTTATTGGGAGGGTCCGGTTAGAGAGAGTCGGCCTCTCTCTCTTGAAGATTTTTACTTCAACCAGCTGTACTTTTAGCTTATGTTTGAGGATTTAGTGCATGGATATGTTGGACTGAGAAAACTCCCTATTAAATTTGTTTTTATTTTTCTTGTGAAAACCATGCTACGTGACACAATATCCTAGCTTAATCTATACTCGATTAAAAAACATGATGCATGCATGTGTTTCATTATTGGTATTCAAATTGTTTATTTTTCGTTTCTCAGTGCATGAACATTATATATTGCAAGTATTATATACGTGAATAAGTATTAAGTATTATATATTGGAAGTAAGTATTAAGTAACGTCAACCCAAGGGTATTAAGTAAGTATGTTCAAATACCAGTAAGTATTAAGTAAGTACGTTCAAATTGTATTCATTTTATTGTTATTGTTGTTGTTTTATTCTTGGAAAATATTTTTAGATGAGCTGTATTCTATTTTAGGTACAAGCATTATGTTAGGAAGAAATGGGAAAACTCGTGTATAAAGGAACACCACTGTACACTCTCCACTACTAAATAGACAGAGCACCAAATTCATTCAAGCGCATTTCTCTCTGCACCCCAATGCATTTGTCCTTCTTCTTACTTCCTTACATGGTATCAGTCGCCTAAGAGAATACCTTCATTGAAGACCCACCTGAAAACTCAGCTGATTCAACCTCCCACCACTCCAACTCTTCATCCACCCACACAAACCCAAATACAAACACCTTTCGTGCCACACATATGACTCATTTTTTGAACCTTAGGGACCCTAGCAGCCCCTTTCGCCTATACAATGGCAATAACCCAGCTGTGATCCTCGTCACTGACCTACTCATCGCCGACAACTACCCCACCTGGTCGCACGCCATGCATCGCACTCTTCATGCCAAAAAAAAATAGGGTTTTGTCACCGATGCTACTCCGCGACCACCAACCCAACTAACACCTTGCTTGAACTTTGGAAGCGCTGCAACAACATGGTCTTTTTTGGATTCAAAACTCCATTAGTTCATCTATCAAATCCAACGTGATCTTTGTCGATGATGCATGGGATATATGGCTCGACCTCCAGGACCATTTCTCCCACCAAAATGGACCATGTATTTATCAATTCAAGAACAACCTGATCAATTCAAGAACAACCTTGCCAGCTTCATTCAAGAACACAACTCTGTAAGTGTTTATTATGGTAAGCTCAAAACCTTATGGGATGAGCTCTCAATTTATGACCCTATTGTCGTATGCGATTGTTGTACCATGTCTACTCTCTTGGATCGTTATCAATGTGACTGCATTTTCTAGTTTTTGACGGGTTTGAATGATATTTACTCTAATGTACGGGACCAAATAATGCTTATAGATCCCATACCCCCTGTCACTAAGGTGTTTTCCCTCATACAACAACAAGAACGCCAACATCTTCTCACCCATCACACTCCATCTCCAGACTCAATGGCTCTTGCCATTAAGAAACCCTTTTTCCCTCAGAAATTTTCATTCTAGACACAACCTAACAAAAGAGATACAAACCCTTTTGCACTCACTGCAAAATTACGGGCCATACATTTGATACCTGTTTTAAAGCTGGCAATGTCGAGGCACCTCTCTGTTCTCACTACCATTTGTCTAGTCATATAGTAGACAAATGCTACAAATTGCATGCATACCTCCCAGGTCACAAACTTTTCAACAAAGCCGCTAACACTGCGGCTTTTGCTACCCATTCTTCCATGCTGCCCCCTCCCTTACAGCTTGAGGAAACTAGCGATGACAAAGTGGGTTTAACTAAGGCACAATTTCAACAACTCATGGCTTTACTTTAGCCCAGGGAGTTTTCCATTGCTGCTCAGCATTCTGCTAATCAAATTCGGTCCAAGTTACCTTCTCCTCCTTCAAACTTCTCTGGTACATCTCTTTCCTTATCCACATGCTCATACCATGCACTATAGTCCAGCGCATTTCCTTGGATAATAGACACGGGTGCAACAGACCATATATATGGTCTGTTGCCCCTCCTTGTTCACCTCTACCACAGCACTTGTTTCTTACTCTGTGAAATTACCAAATGGGACTGAAGTACCTGTCTCACACATCGGTAGTGTTCAGCTCACGGCTTCCATTTGCCTCACCGAGGTTTTATGTTTTCCATCCTTCACCTTTAATCTCCTCTCAGCTAAGAAATCTGCTACTTCACTCACTTCTTGTCTTATTTTCTTTTCTGACTTGTGCTTTATTCAGTACCTATTCTCTTGGACAACAATTGGGAATGGTGAAGTGAGGGATGACCTCTACCACTTGCTACGAACTGAAATCTCTCCTTCAAGTCTAGCCACAACACTTTCATAGTTTTCAACACCCCCTTTTACTATTTCAACTTCTGTTTTGAACAATATTGGTGTAACAGCCCGCTAAAATTATCAGTTTTAGATTCTTTCCCGACAGCAATCACATCTCTCTCGTCTTAACCCTCTATCTTTAGTTATTTATGTTTAACATAGTTGATTTGGTTGGCTGTAGACTGTGTAGTTAGTGTTTGTGGAGTTCGCTGCGTAGTTGTGAAACGAAGTGTGGTTGTGAAGTGTTAGGCTTGATTTTGTAGTTTTGTGGACTGTGCTGTGAAGTATAGGCGTGAGATGGATGCCGTAGATGTGATACGGCGGGTTGTGTGAAGAGAATACGCGTGTAGCGTATTCTGTGTAATGCAGCGACGCGCCGCGCGACATGCGCTGTAGTGATGTGGGTCGTAGAAGGAAGGGAGTACGCATGTAGTGTACTCCGTGTGGTATGGCGATGCATCGTGTGATGTGCATCGTGTTGATGAGTGTTGTAGCGAAGGAAGTACGCGTAGCGCGTACTCCGTGTCGCGTAGCGATGCACCGTGAGACGTGTATCGCAGTGATGGGTTTTGTAGTGTGAATGGAAGAGAGTTCACGTGAGTGTACTCTGTACTAAGTCGTGATACACCGGATGGCGTGTCACGAAGGGTTGAATGGCGTAGCAGAGAAGTGTGGAGCGTATGGTGTAATGTTGGGAAACTGTATGACAGTGTCCCGAAGCAGTGATGATATGGATTATAGTCCGGGATGACTGGTGTCATCTTGTGGTTGACTATGGCTAAGAGTATATGGATTGAGAAATGAGTTGTTTGTTTGGTTGTTATTGATAATTTTAATGAACTTGTTTTAGTGCAAAGGCTTTCTGAAGTCAATTTATCTCTTCCGAGTATAGTGAAACCTCAAGTTGGCCGTGGTGTTGCAAGTGCTTACAATATGGCAATTGAGTTCAGAAGTGAAAATCTTAAGGACTTGAGTGTTCCTCTTCCAGCTGTTGTGCAGTTCCTCGTGTCTCGCGCTCTATTCTCATAGAACGCGACGATCGAGGTAAGTTAGCCTCTAACTTACTATCAGTTTATTGTGTATGTGTGATGGGTAAGAGAACTACAATTTATGTATGTATGTTATCGTATATGCCATGTCATGCTATGTCATTACATGTTTATCTGTTACGTATGATTTAATCTCTCATGAATAATTATCTGTTATATAATCTTTTCTGTCATACAATGATGTATGTTATAAGTATGCCATGTTAAGTATGCCATATGATACATGTATGCCATGAAATGTTTATGATTAAATCATATTATGCCATTTACAAGTATACGCCATGTTAGAAAAGTATATGATATTAAATAATATCACATGCATTAAGAAAGATAAGACATGTTATGTTATAATAATGCGTGGGGCCACAACAACTGTGGAGTACGTATTATATTTATGTTATTTATAATGCGTGGGGCCACAACAACTGTGGAGTACGTATTATATTTTATGTTATTTATAATGCGTGGGGCCACAACAACTGTGGAGTACGTATTATATTTTATGTTACTTATAATGCGTGGGGCCACAACAACTGTGGAGTACGTATTATATTTATGTTACTTATAATGCGTGGGGCCACAACAACTGTGGAGTACGTATTATATTTATGTTATGTTATTTATAATGCGTGGGGCCACAACAACTGTGGAGTACGTATTATATTTTATGTTATGTTACTTATAATGCGTGGGGCCACAACAACTGTGGAGTACGTATTATATTTATGTTACTTATAATGCGTGGGGCCACAACAACTGTGGAGTACGTATTATATTTATGTTATGTTACTTATAATGCGTGGGGCCACAACAACTGTGGAGTACGTATTATATTTATGTTATGTTATTTATAATGCGTGGGGCCACAACAACTGTGGAGTACGTATTATATCTTATGTTATGTTACTTATAATGCGTGGGGCCACAACAACTGTGGAGTACGTATTATATTTATGTTACTTATAATGCGTGGGGCCACAACAACTGTGGAGTACGTATTATATTTATGTTATGTTACTTATAATGCGTGGGGCCACAACAACTGTGGAGTACGTATTATATTTATGTTATGTTATTTATAATGCGTGGGGCCACAACAACTGTGGAGTACGTATTATATCTTATGTTATGTTACTTATAATGCGTGGGGCCACAACAACTGTGGAGTACGTATTATATTTATGTTACTTATAATGCGTGGGGCCACAACAACTGTGGAGTACGTATTATATTTATGTTATGTTACTTATAATGCGTGGGGCCACAACAACTGTGGAGTACGTATTATATTTATGTTATGTTATTTATAATGCGTGGGGCCACAACAACTGTGGAGTACGTATTATATCTTATGTTATGTTACTTATAATGCGTGGGGCCACAACAACTGTGGAGTACGTATTATATTTATGTTACTTATAATGCGTGGGGCCACAACAACTGTGGAGTACGTATTATATTTATGTTATGTTACTTATAATGCGTGGGGCCACAACAACTGTGGAGTACGTATTATATTTATGTTACTTATAATGCGTGGGGCCACAACAACTGTGGAGTACGTATTATATTTTATGTTACATGAAGTATGGGGCCACAACAACTGTGGAGCATACACTACATGAGACACAGCAATTGTGACATGTAGAATACGTGGGGCCACAACAACTGTGGAGTACGTATTATATTTTATGTTATGTGAATTCATGGGGCCACAACAACTGTGGAGCATGAAGTATGGGGCCACAACAACTGTGGAGCATACACTACATGAGACACAGCAATTGTGACATGTAGAATACGTGGGGCCACAACAACTGTGGAGTACGTATTATGTTTTATGTTACTTGAATACGTGGGGCCACAACAACTGTGGAGTACGTATTAATGCACGTTATTAATCAAGACAATTAAATAAGATTCCAAGTTTATGTTAAGTCAAGTTTCAGATCAAGTTCATGTTATGTTATGCTCACGTACATGTTATGTTCATGTTCATGTTATGTTCCAAGTTCATGTTCACATCATGTTATGTTCACGTTTATGATACGTTCAAGCTCACGTTCATGTTATGTTATGTTCATGTCCATGTTATGTTTCACGTTCATGTTATGTTGATTGTTCATGTTATGTTTTAAGCTTAAGTTCATGCCATGTTAAGTCAAGTTCAGTTCACGCTTAAGTTCTGGTTAAGTCATGCTATATGTCAAGTTATACTATGTTTATGTATGACTATAATTATGCATTTATGCTTTTACTGCCATGCATGCATTTTTAACCTGTGTATAAGTTTTATGTTAACTTACTGAGATTTGTAATCAAATCTCACTGTGGTAGTCCCAACTACCATTCCCCCCGAATGGTAGATCTTGTTACAGGACCCAAAGGAGAATTGGAATCTGACCAACTGAATACGGTCGACTAGGCCACGGTGCGATGTTGATGATGGTATAGTATTTAACTTAGGTTAATACTTGTACTTTTGGAGTTGTATCTCAAGTATTCTTTTGATCACAACCATTTTAGACTAGTGTGGTGATCACGGCTTTTTAGTATGCCTTTATGTATGAATTATGTTTCAAGTATTTGGGATATATTTAGTTGGTGCATAGTATTGCTAAAGAAAAAGATTATCCGCTGCGAATATTGCATAATGTTAGATGCATGTTAGGAACATTGCATCTTATATGTCATGAACGGGGGCAGGTAACCTTGTGTTGCATGTCTCGACGCTTCAAATGTCCGTTCAATCCCAAGCGGAATTTGGGGGCGTCACAATTGGTGTCACCAACCTTTGGCATTGTCACCTAGGTCATCTATCCTTTCCTTGTCTTAGTTTGATCAGTGATCCTATTGTAAAGAACCATATCTCTTCTATTAATACTAAGCCTTGTTGCATTTGTCCAATGGCTAAATTGCATCGACTACCATTTCCTACTAGTCAACATAAAACATCTCATTCTTTTGAAATAATACATTGCGATCTATGGGGCCCTTGCTCAACAACTACATATGATGGGTCCAAATATTTTTTTACTATAGTTGATGATTTTACTAGAAGTACATGGTTATAACTTCTTCATAGTAAATCTAAAACTAGAAAATTCATTGAATCTTTCTACAATCTTGTTGAGACTCAATTTAATCTTAAAATTCAAATCTTACGAAGTGACAATGGGGTAGAATTTCAAATGACTGAATTTTTCAATAACAAGGGCATCATTCATCAAAAAAGTTGTGTTACCACCCCCAACAAAATGGGATTGTAGAAAGAAAACGTCAACACCTATTAAATGTGGCTCGAGTATTAAAATTTCAAGTTGGTCTTCCAATAGAATATTGGAATGACTTTGTTTTAACAGTCACTTATTTAATAAATAAGACCCCGTGCCCACTCCTCCAAAATAAAACATCATATGAGCTCTTATTCAACCCTCCACAAACTTATACTCATATGAAAATTTTTGGCTAACTATGCTTTGCTTCCACTCTTTCTCAAGATAGAAAAAAGTTTGATCCTCGCGCATATGTATTTTTCTTAGATATCCCTTTAGTATTAAAGGATACAAACTCCTCGATCATGAAACTAAGACTACTTTCATTTCTAGGGACATCATATTTCATGAGTCAAATTTTACTTTACATTCAATTCCCTCACTCACTTCTTCCATCACCAATCATCCAAATTTGGTGTTTACTAAATCATTACATGACTCCCCAGATTTTCCAGCCCCACTCCAAATTTTTACCCTCCTTCACATGCAACTCAAGATGCTCACTCTACCCATTTTATAATCTGATTTACCCCCTCAACCAGACCCTCTTTCTCATATTTCTCCATTTTCTAGTTCCTCTCCTACCCCACCCCCTCGCAGGTCCACTAGACTCAGGAAAGCACCTCAACCTGCAAGACTTCCACTGCAGGTTTGAGGTGGGGTAGAAAAAAGTTTGATCCTTGCGCATATGTATTTTTCTTAGATATCCCTTTGGTATTAAAGGATACAAACTCCTCAATCATGAAACTAAGACTACTTTCATTTCTAGAGACATCATGTTTCATGAGTCAAATTTTCATTTACATTCAATTCCCTCACTCACTTCTTCCATCACCAATCATCCAAATTTGGTGTTTACTAAATCACTACATGACTCCCTAGATTTTCCAGCCCCACTCCAAATTTTTACCCTCCCTCACATGCAACTCAAGATGCTCACTCTCTACTCATTTTGTAATCTGATTTACCCCCTCAACCAGACCCTCTTTCTCATATTTCTCCATTTTCTAGTTCCTCTCCTACCCCACCCCCTCGCAGGTCCACTAGACTCAGGAAAGCACCTCAACTTGCAAGACTTCCACTGCAGGTTTAAGGTGGGGTAGAAAAAAGTTTGATCCTTGCGCATATGTATTTTTCTTAGATATCCCTTTGGTATTAAAGGATACAAACTCCTCAATCATGAAACTAAGACTACTTTCATTTCTAGAGACATCATGTTTCATGAGTCAAATTTTCCTTTACATTCAATTCCCTCACTCACTTCTTCCATCACCAATCATCCAAATTTGGTGTTTACTAAATCATTACATGACTCCCCAGATTTTCCAGCCCCACTCCAAATTTTTACCCTCCCTCACATGCAACTCAAGATGCTCACTCTCTACCCATTTTATAATCTGATTTACCCCCTCAACCAGACCCTCTTTCTCATATTTCTCCATTTTCTAGTTCCTCTCCTACCCCACCCCCTCGCAGGTCCACTAGACTAAGGAGAGCACCTCAAACCTGCAAGACTTCCACTGCAAGCAAGCCTCCCTTCACAAACCAACTCAATCTTTGTCCAAGTCCTGCATAGAACTCACGGGTACTTCTCACCCTCTTACTCACTATCTATCTTATAAAAAATTTACTCCCTCTTTTAGTGCTTTTTCAGCATCCATTTCCACTACATCTGAACTAGCCATTTATAAGCAAGTGATAACCCTTGGTTGGTGCCAAGCTATGGAAGCTTAATTAAATGTCTTAGAATAAAACCACACTTGGATCCTCGTTGATTTACCTCTTGAAAAACAAGCCGTTGATTGTAGGTATGTCTACAAAATTAAATTCAACTATGATGGGTCAATTAAATTTCCTCTTTTGAGCACCTTCATGGATAACCCTACATCCTTAGATATGTCCACAGCTCACAAGTTTCTTAGATATCTCAAGACAGCACCTGGCTAGGGAATATTGCTATCCTCCATTTCTCAGTTACAACTAAGAGCCTATTATGATTCGGATTGAGCCTCATGCCCCAACACACATCCATCCGTCACAAGGTATTGCATTTTTCTTAAAAACTCTCTTGTTTCTTGGAAGTTAAAGAAACAAAGTGGTCTCTCGCTCCTCAGCTGAAGCTGAGTACCATTCAATGGCTGCCACATGCTCTGAACTCACTTAAATCAGATTTTTACTCACTGACTTGCAGGTCTCACATCCACAAGGTGCCTTGCTCCATTGTGACAATCAAGTGATTTTACACATTGCCGCCAATCCAATCTTTCATGAAAGAACCAAGCACATCGAGTTGGATTGTCATCTCATCCAAGACAAAATTCAAGAAGGTAGCATCATCACCTCTCATGTTCCCTCACAAGCTCAATTGGCAAACATCCTTACCAAAGCATTGCCTGCCCATCTACTACAACATCACTTATCCAAGATGGGAGTAGTAAATCTCTACTCTCCATCTTGTGGGGGGGCTATTAGACAATATACGTAAAGCCCAAAATCCATTTGCACAAGCCCAGCCTCCAGATATCAAAGCCCATGGTAAAGTTGCCACATGCTTCCATCTTCCAGCCTTTACAAGTCGCCCAGACAGCTTGCTCTATTGGGATGAAGGATGAATTTACTTGTATTCATTTTATTGTTATTGTTGTTGTTTTATTCTTGGAAAATATTTTTAGATGAGCTGTATTCTATTTTAGGTAAAAGCATTCTGTTAGGAATAAATGGGAAAACCCATGTAGAAAGGAACACCATTGTACACTCTCCACTACTGAATAGACAGAGCACCAAATTCATTCAAACCCTTCCATGCACATTTCTCTCTGCACCCCAGTGCATTCATCCTTCTCCTTAGTTGTTCTCTTTACTTCCTAACAACTGGAGCTATGGTAGCAAAGAGGAGATAATTTAGGTGCAAAAACACCACTAGAACTAGTCCCATCAGTGAAAAAGAAGATAGATATATCGTTCAGCTATGCCGGCTGCTAAAGCTATACATGATCCTTATATTGTGAACAAGATAACATGACCTCATCATGCAAGCATTCTTGCATTGTGGAGAGGAAATCAAATAGAAAAAGAAAAGAAACGAAATCTGCAAGGAAATTAATTCAAATGGTGCAATCTAAGCAAAGTCACGTGGGAAAACAAGCTGGGATTGTGTTTAATTACGTGGGTCATACCCACAAAAGAGATCATCTGGCTCCAGCTGATGCTGCATGCATCTGAGCAGGCTAGGCAATTGAAAGAGAAAAGAGAAATCTAGAATCATGAATGGCTATTATTAATGGAAGACCCCAAATATATAGAGGTAGCAATGAGGAGAAAACTGAAAAGGGTCACTCCATTATACCTACATATATAAATATATATAAAAGATCTCACCAAAACAAATTTATTAAGGAAGAAAAGGAAATCAACTCATCTGTCCTTCAACCTGATGAATTTGGTCGTGCCTCCTATTATTCGTGCTAAAAAATAAAAAGATGAAAATAAAGGAGATCGAGATCAGAATATAGTGATGATCATGAGAAGTGTCATGAAGAAGATAAACGCGAAAGTGGAAGGAGGGGTCCATTCTTCATATAACCTAATTTCTTCCCTATCTTTATTTTCAATCATAACATCTATTTATTTACCATAAAGTCAATGAAGTTTTGTAGTCTTAAAATATGGAGACACACTTAACTATTATTGCTGTAGGCTCCTCCCCTAAAAACAACCTTTTTTAATCAATAGTTACTAACGCGTGAAGCAGTACCTTATTGCCCAGTTTCAAGAAAAAAATAAGTGAAAAGGAGAGAAACAGAGAGTAAAAAAGGTGCCTCACATGCATTGAAGTGCTCAAAATAGGTAAAAGCAATGCCAGTGGAAGAAATTAAGGGATTGTGTCTCTGTGGGTCATACTTGGATAAGATTTTAACTTTGAATTTCCTCTGAATATATATACACAGTACTACCTTTTTTTAATTAATAATAAATATAAGTAGGCAAAGATATTTGTTGATATGGAATGACGTGAACTCCAATCAACTTATTTTGAGACCCAACAACAATATTAAAAAACCAACCAAAGAAAACTAAACTCAAGTCTATGGAAAGACTTGGTCCGCCTTGAGGCCCAAAATAATTCATTCAGATTATTGGAAGTCCAAAAGTTTGCCGAGATATAATAAAGTATGACTAAGTTATTCTAAAGAAGAATTATAAAAGGAAGAAATTTCTACGAACGTGTCTATGAAGAGAAAGGTTTTTACCATCTTGAATGTCTCTCTAGAAAAGAGACATCTTTTTCAACCTCTCGATAACTTTATTTTATTTTATTTTATTAAGAGTTATAAGATGTTATGAGAGATTGTAAAATTATTTTTAAAATAATTATTGGGTGTAGACTTTTCATGCTGAATCATGTAAATCTCTATCTTTTTTTTTTTTTTTAACATTTTGTATACTTTATTTACAACACACAATTACTTGATATAAATGAAGATAAAGCAATGCGTACATAAAAGGTTTCATCTCTTTAACCAACAGTCACATAAACCATGGGCCCTCCAAATGAAGGTCCAATGAAACTTGAAAAGACAGCAAATTAAGGATGTCGATCGATGAAGGATCTCACCAAAAGTTAAATGACATTTTCCTTTTTTCAAGAAGAGTGATCATATTAGGAAAGAGCTAGCATGCCTGTTTGTGACCTGTGACTTGTTGACAGGAAATTGCAACGCTGTAAATGGCAGACAAAGACTAAAATGCAAGAAAGTGTCTATTTGCATATCTTTTAATTGATATATCAAGAAATCATGACTGTTGTGTAAGTTTGTTCCTCAGTTGGCATAAAATATACTAGTATTTTTAAGGTTTTTTTATAATTCATGTGGTCTCACAATAAACACAGTAAGCAGTTTTTTTCTTCGCATTAAAATAGTGATCTTCTCTTTTAGAACAGAGAGGGATAGAAGATCACTATTTTATCTAACTCAACTGTATTGAATTTCCTTTTTCTTTTACAAGAATATTTGTATGGATGCTGAAAAAGATGGGTGCAACTCTGCAAAAAGAAAAAGAAAAAATATAATGCTACTTATTGAAGTATATAAATTTTGCGCAATCGCATAAACTGAAAAGTTGTTCATGGGCCTCTCTGTCTCTAATACCAGAGACTGAAAAGTAGAGCATAGTAGGTAACATGGATATCATGATCAACATATATGCGAGTCAAGCTCTGGCATGATCATCATGCGCGTATATGGGCCCCAACTCTAGTACACATTGTTGTCCTTTTCATTGGAGCCCACAAGGCCCAATAGAGAATGAAGGGCCCACTTTTCTGTGGCCCCCACGTAACGACAGTGACGTTAATCTTGTAAGCAGATATTGTATCTGTGATATTGGATGGATGTTATTGTCCTTGCCAACCACCCTCATGCAGATGCACGGGGCCATCAATGGTCCTTTTCGGCTCCAGTTGATGGAAGTTTCAACGGGAACATCGTTTATACCTCAATGTCCTGCAAGTCAAATCCCTCCTCAGTTTGCTTCTTGAACTTCTCCTCCCAATTGCCATCTCAATTCCCATTCTGCAATATTGAAGTTTAGAAATTAGAACGGGATACAAATAGATATATAAAGTAAATTTAACCTCGGTTATTATGTAAAATATTTCAGCTATAAAAATATATTTATAAACTGACGTGACTTAATATGATACATTAAATTGTAAAAATACTTATATTATAAAATATATCTAATGGATTTCAGAAAATTATATCAATTTGTAGGTTTATTGTTATATGATCTCTTTGTATCTGTAACAGTTCTCATATTTAATATCATTCGGGAGATTTATACAAAGATCTATAGATGTTGTAAAATTCACTTTATAAAAACCATTGTCCTATATTGTAAAATGTCATATAACTCAAATACATATTTGTCTAGAATAGAAGAAAAATAAATAAATCCACCTTGTATTATATTAGAAGTGAGAAATATTTTGGCAACAAAATGATTTAATAAAAGTAACCCATAAATTAATGTGATTTAATATGATACATTATATTGTAAAACTATATTTTATTATAAAATAGCTTTAACGTATCATATAAAATTATATCAATTAGTGAATTTATTTTTTGTAGAATCTCTTTATAACTATAACATTTCTCACTAAAAATTAGTATGAGAAATGTTTAGGCTGTGATTGGGTACTGAGATAGTGCTATGAAATATATTTAAATATATGAAATAGACTGAAATATATTTAATATTTCCTAACGTCATATCTAATAATTAATGGATACATAAAATATTTTTTAAACTTTTATAATTTGAAATTCATATGCATACACTGCAATTTGATGAAACATTACGTACAGAATGATGACAAATGATGTGAGGTTTTTTGTTCCTTTTCATACTCATCTCGTCTTATTATTTTGTTATTTTCAATAAAAAGAAATTCTTCAAGATCCATTCGTCAAATTCATTAAAAATATATATATATATATATATGGATCACATAAACTTGTGGGTATCGCACGGTTTGGCTCCGGAAAATGATGCATTTGGGGGAATGGAAAAAGAAGATAAAAAGAGAGTAAAGATAATTCGAAAGACGACATGTATAGGCAGATTCGTGTATTAATTATTAACAAGAGAATAATTACTACTCTTTTGCCTTTTTATGATGCCACATCAATTACATCGCTTCATAAATTATTTTCCAGACTTCTCTTTAATATTCCGACAAACATGTCTCATCGTGGATGACATGTTTGATCACAATCACACATATATAATATCTTAGCCGAACATAAGAAGAACGATCCCATCTAAATCGATAATGTTCAAAGGTCCTGTGTTTTAAGCAAGAAAATGAAATTTTATTGATTATTTGTTGATCGAAATACACCAAAAATGCTTTAAAAAAACTTTAACACGTTTATGTACAAAGTATTGGTGGGTTTTCTCATATGAGATGAGATAAATGATTAAGGTCTCGTTTAATTATACAGATAATATAAAATAAAAGTTAAAAATTTGTTAAAATATAAGTTTTAATATAATTTTTGTTTTAGAATTTAAAAAAATTAAATGGTTTAAGTATATGTTCATCATATATAATCATAGATGATCTATCGATTCAATAAATTGTTTCAGAGACCCTTGAAACTAGTATTTTTAAGAAATCTTGCTCATCTGTTAAATATTTGATACCACAACGTAAAAGTGATAAAAGATTAATAGTTAAACCGATTGAGAATATATATTCTCCTCTAAATATTACATTCCTCACTTCAAAGGAAGGTACTATACCTAGTTACTCCACTAGTCTAGATCGATCTTAACAAAAGAGGCAAATTACTTGGTACTCATAAACAAGTTGAAGATACCAAACTTTCCATTTCTAAAGTTATATACATAAACAAGTTGAGGTACCAAACTTTCCATTTCTAAATCATATTACTTGTACTCATACACAAGTTGAGGGTACCAAATTTTTCATTTCTAAATCTCGTTTGGTTACACAGTTCAGATGAGAAGAGATAAAATAAGATATTTTGTAAAAAGTTGAATAAAATATTATTATAATATGATTTCTTAATATTAATTTTATTTTGAAATTTTTAAAAAATTAAATTTTTTATTATATTTTGTATAGAAATTTAGAAAAATTATAATGATTAAATAAGATAAGTTGAAATGAGATAGTTTGGTATTTGGTAACCATACCAACTCTAATTTGATTACAACATTTAAGACTATTTTCGATGATCAAAATCGTTAGAAAAAAATAAGAAAACTAGCTACAAATATTAAAAATTGAATAAAATATTGTTATAATATTAATTTTATTTTAGAATATGAAAAAATTAAATTGTTTATTATATTTTGTATGAAAGTTAATAAAGTTGTAATCATAAAATGAAATGAGATAATTTTATATTTGGTAACCAAACTAACTCTAATTTGATTACACCTAGTTTATTTTCAGAGATAAGATGAGATGAATTGATATTAAAGTTAAAAGTTGAATAAAATATTATTTAAATATATTATTTTTGTATTGAAATTTGAAAATTTTGAATTGTTTATTTTATTTTCTTTGAAAATTTAAAGAAACTGATTAAATAGAATGAGATGATATAAGATGAGATATTTTGTAAAAACGGACAAGATACATCGGTAAAACAAATAAGAAAACTAGCCATAAATAACTATCCACGACATGTATATGTATGCATGACCTTTCTACATATATATAGATGGTATCGAAAATACACAATAAGAAAGTCTTTATTACATAATTAGGATTGGTAACGATAACCTTTTAAATCCAAGAACTCGAGCCTATAGTTGTCCGATGCGTGTGGACAGGACAATCCTCTTGTTCAAAACAATAATAATAATAATAAAAGGAATAAAGTAGATAATTTTTGGCAAAAAATAAAGTTAAATCAAATTCAAAGTTTCCTACTTTTTTTTTTATATTTAAAAAAAGAACATTGAGGGGTCCATTTATCGTGAGGCATCTTTATCATCATATATATATATATATATATATATATATATATATATATATATATATATATATATGTTAATCATACTATAATATCTCACCTATTAAAAGATGATTTAATTTTCATTGATAGGAATGATTATGACAAGGAAGCTCCTAGAATGAATGACACACGACCAAATTAGCATATCCCACGTTAGCTTGACAAGATATTAAACCCTCCTAATAAGTTTCAAAAGTGTGTTGAAGCCATGACTTAGACATAATGGTTGCGACCATGTCACAAACTTCATCAAACTTGAGGTGACCATGCATTTTCCCGTGATCCAATCAATACTCCTTCGAAAATTTACCTCTTTTCCTTAAACTTTTTGTTTGAGGAAAATTACACTTCAACATATAATCGATTATATATTTTTCATTTTACCCCCCGTATTATAAGAAAATTCTAACTCACACTGTAAACTATCAATAGGTTTCACTTTGCATCCACCTTTCGCTTAATAAATTAATGCACCTTTCCTTAAAACCCGAAAGTTAAATTTTTCATTCATAATAATGGTCAAATATTAATTCATAATGCAAATTAAAAAAAAAAAAAAGGAATTTTAGGATGCAAATTGAAACTTTTTTTTAGTTCAGGGGTCAAAAATATAATTATCCAATAAATAAGGTGACGGTCAAAATTCATATCACAAAATTATATTCAACAATGTATTACTTTTCATAGTTTGAATAGCACACCACACCACTCTACAGAACCAGCTATCTATTAATTTTATTGGCTGTAAATTACATGATTAAATAGGTAATTTAAAATAATCTTGAAAAATATTTTAGAATTTAAAATTTAGAATTTAAAATTTAAAATGTGATGCTTATTATAAAATTTAGAATTTAAAATATTTTGAAAAATTATTCATTTTTTAAAAAATTGAATAATTAAAACAAATCAAAATTTGTATGAATTGACTAATTTGCCCATTAAATAGAATATAGAGTAATGTTAGATATAATTTTACAGTATGCAAATCTCACACTGACTCTATAATAAAAATAAAAATAAATAAATCTACTATTAAAAAATATATCCTAAGATTATATAAATCATTTTCCTAAAATATATATCATTATCTGCAGGTCATTCTTCTTTCTCCTTCGTAATTTGTCCACATCCTTCCTGTGTATCCCCACTAGGGACGTCTTTTCTTTTATTCTCTGATAAAAAAATAAAAATAAAAAGAAAATAAAAAAAATCACCAGGGAATTTAGTCATTGGATTTTCTTTATTATTTTCATTTTTCCTTTTTTATTTATGTGTCTATGACTATGGCTTTGAATTTAAAAAATGCCAGTCCAAGAAAAATTGGGGTTGTGGAGATGTGGGACCCACACCATCAAGTCTGTGGGCCATATCCATTATAATATTGTACTTTTTTAAGGTCTTGTACAAATTGTTCACTAATGCTAAAAAAGTAAAAAAAAAAAGAAAAAAGTGAAGAAATTCACTAAAATAAATGCATTTCCTTTAGACTTTTGAAAAGATAAATGTATTCAACGGTTCAACCTATTAGTAACGGTTCAACTTTAGGTCTTTTTAGAAAAGCATCTATTTTCAGACATTTTTAAATTATTTTATTATTATTTATAAATAATTTATTATTATTTACAAATGATTTATGATACTCTTAGCATTCAAACAAAATGTAAGATCTGTTTGAAATCATAACTATTTTCACATATTCTCGTACTACTTTATTATTATTTATAAATTATTAATTATTTTTTAAAAATTATTTATTATATTTTACTATTATTTATAAAGTATTTAAAAGACTCACGGACCATATTTAAATGTCAAATTTATGTTAATCTATTTCTAATAAATCAATAAAATTTACAAAATATTTCTATTCACAAATTAATTCACAAAAATCTGAAATCATCTAAACATTTTTGACAACGAAAGTTATTCAAATTTTGAATATTGCTCAAAGCACTCCAACGGTTTCCTTCACCACGTACTCGGCACGTGTCAAGATCGCATCAGACCAAAACATAATAGGTCCCTGTCAATTTCACTTTTGCGTGCCTCGGCAAAAAGACTCCGTAAACCGCCTTCCAATTCAAAGAGGGAATGGAGAAAAATATCTGGATTTCCCAATTAGCCCTCAACCCATTTCCGACCCAAAAATTGTGGTGAAAGCATTCTCAATAAATTCTTTATTTTATTTTTTAAAATATATTATTAATTTTTTTTATATACTAATTTTTAAAATACATCATCTATCAATTTATCTATTTTTTTCATATCGATTAAATAATTTTTTAAAAAAATATTCCCTTTCTACCAATAAATTTATAATATTCCTATATTTTTTTTATATTTGTAATTTATTTTTATATACAATGTAAAATAATTCAGTCCTATACACATAAAACAAAAATATAGAAGCCAAATAAAAATTAAAAATAAAATCAAAATATGAAAAAATTGGTTTAAAAATATTTCCAAGATATTTTTTTAGAAGAAAATGAAATATATGTGTTTTAAATGATGAACAAGAAAAATAATTTGTTTACATGGTAAAAATCAAAATAAAAGAAAATGAAGAAGTAAATAAAATATAAATAGTAAAAAAATATTTAAACGATGAACAGTACCGCTAAATATAGCAGGGTTACTGTAGTTAAATATATTTTATATTTCATTTTACATAATCGGATGAAACTCTTATTTAGAACAATTTTTTAAATAATTTATATTTTTAATATAATACAAAAATCATTGAGAGTGCTCTAAGTAACTACGAAAATTCAATAATTAATTAAGGTAAATCAGTATAACATGGCCAAACTCCCAAATTCAATAATTTATAGAGAATATATATATATATAATTCGGAATGTTGAATCTAAGGTTTTAAGTTTTATGTAATTATATATTTACACATGGATTTTGATGATAACAAATGAATTCAAAGAATAAAGGAGTCTCAAGCTCAAGTTATCTACACAATGGAGTCAAGCACATCAAGAAACCAAGCATGAGCAAAAAGGGAACAAGCTCACATTAAAGTCATAGAGTAATGTTGTAAATCTCTTAAAATTCGAAATTAGGATTAAGGCTCAAAATTAATATTTTATCATAAAGCATTAAAATACATTTTCCACATGTGCATGAATATTTTGAAAATTAAATTTGAAAATTTTGAAAGATAATTGATTGTCATCTTTCACATGTGCATGCCATGATTAAATGTTTGAACTTTGAAAATATTAAAGATGATTGATTGTCATCTTTCACATGTGTATGTTTTATTTGAATATTTTCAAAAGTGATTGATGCTTTTCTTGACTTATGCAAAAGGAAGATGCCTTTGTTTGAAAATTTTGAAAAGTAAAGTGTGCTCCTTTTATTATATGCAAAAAGTAAAAAATTAGGTTTGAAATTTTTGAAAAGCAAAGTGTGCTCCTTTTGTCATATGCAAAAAATAAAAGATTAGGTTTGATTTTTTTGAAAAGTAAAGTGTGCTCCTTTTGTCATATGCAAAAAGTAAAAAGATTAGGTTTGAATTTTTGAAAAGTGAATGATGATGTCTTTAACATGTGAATCTTTTTAAATTTGAATATGAAGTCTCATATGCCTATAAATAGATCATTTGAGAGCTTTACATTCACAACACCAAGAGCATACAATATTCATTCAAGGCTTTCATTCTCTCTTCTTTAAGCATTGAGCCTTAACTCTTATTCATTTTGAGAGATATAGTTTGTGCTTGTATTGTTCTTATTTAACTCATTGAGGAATGTTTTCTGATATCCTACCCACTATCAATTCTTGTATCAGTAAAAGGGTATGTACAACCCTTGTGCGTGTAGAAAGTGTTCTACACAGGGAATCGTTGAATCACCACGTGTAAGGTGATTGCAAGTGTAGATGGTGTTCTACACGGATCCTTTGTAGCGGTGTTGTTCAAAGGTGTAATAGGTTTCTATCTCCACCTGAAGGAGATTGAATAGTGAATTCGGGGATCCTCAAGGGGTAGCTTGAGGCGAGGACGTAGGCAGTGGGGCCGAACCTCGTTCGAACCTCGTTAACATACTGAGTTTGCTTCTCTCTTACCCTCACTCTTTATATTTATTGCTGTTTCATATTTTGTTTATATTTTATATTGTATATTTGATTTATAATTGTTATTTTTTTAAATACAACTCAATTCACCCCCCTCTTGTGTTAGTCATCTGGGCAACACGGAAAATGGCTCTAGTTATGGAATTAGAAAAATTTTGTTGCAAGCATAACTGTGCACTAATATGTGCACTAATCTAATATGATTGGTTAAAAAGTAGATTTTATTGAAAACGGTATTAATTTAAATTTTAAATATGAATGAATCAGTATTGGTACGCAGATTAGCATGCGAGTTTGATTTTACGTAACAAAACTCTATGAAATTAGTTTCATATTACTTGACTTAATAAATCAAAATGAGTCATGATATATTTACAAATTTTTTATAATTTATTTTACAATCAACCAGCACAATCATATTATTCTGTTAAGAATTAATTTCGAATTTACAATGCTATAGTTAAATTCAAATCGAGTTGTAAAGTAGTCGTAGAAAAATTATAAGTTAATAATTTTCCAATCAAACTGAGCCAAGTTTTATCCCTCTTTCAATTCGACGTTAGAAATAGCGCATAGCTAGACAAAATTGAAGTCTAAATTATAAGAGTTTTATTAGGTGCAAATAGATTTTGTGTACTAATTTACACACTAATCATCTTTTTATGTAAAAAAAAATTTAAAAAATTTTGAAAAAAAAAATAAAATTTTCTATCTCATGAAAATTATTTCTGCTATTAATTCACATCATTTCGTTAAATATATATCTTATAAATCAATATTAGTTGCCGAATTGATGCACAGAATATGCTTACAAGAAGATTTTTCTAAATTATAAAGCAATGCATGGAAATCACATGCGCGACTCTCCAATATGACGCGTGTATTGACGGTGATTGTGGATTTGTACACAACTTGGTATCGACTTCACATGATAAATAAAATGGAAAATGAAAAAAATATGTAAATATGAACTCGAGTAGATTCTGTGACTCTGAGGATTGGCCGAAAGTACTCCTCCCCTGCATCCCCAATGCTTTTCACCTAATGTTAAGAGGACACCTGAAAATTGCGTAAAACAACTTAAAATAAAAGTTGAAAAAGTGACTTGAGAGATTGCTGTCCATTGAATTAGATGTAGTAAATTAGATTGTAAAGTTACTTTTAATATGAAATAGATTTAACATATTATATGAAGTTATGTCAATTTATAAATTTACTTTTATGTAATTTATTTAGGAAAAATATAGTTGCAAGCATAATTGTGTACTAATCTGTGCATCAATATGATATGATTGGTCAAAAAGTAGTTTTTATTGAAAACATTGTTAATTTAAATTTTAAGTATGAATAAATCAGTATTGGTACACAGATTAGTGCACAACTGTATTTATATGTAGCAAAACTCATTTATTTATATTCGTAACAGTTCTCTAATGATAATAATACAATTGGGTGTACAAATATATGACCATAAGTGCATACATTTTAAGAAATTCTCCCAACTTTCAATTAAGCATATATGTACAAGTGAACCCAATGAAAAACTAGTCATAATGTACTGGATTTCAAGCCAATCCTATCCTTCCTCCTTTTACATTTTAAGTCAATAAAAAGGATTAGAGAGTCTTGAGACTCGGGGTGAAAAAGCCCATTGATTCGGTTTCGATGGGGTAAAATTCAATGCAAGCAAGACTTTTGATAACTCGTAGTGTCTTATTTGCGTAGTTTGATATGATATTTTTAATAATTATTTTTTTATCATAATATATCTAATTATATTAAATCATGTTAATTTAACCATCCGTTTCAAGAATTGCTTACTTGATATTACTTATATTCTAAAACTTTTGTACCATATATTGCTTACTTGACATTAATTAATTTAAAAGATAATTTTTAAAATTTAAATTTTATAAATTAAATATTATTATTTGAATAATTTAAGTGATGTACTCTGCACACAGATTTGAAAATAAAATAACTATCATATGTGAAAAATTAATATTAATTGTCATTTTAAATTTATAATTATCAAACACATCGACTAATATAGTTTAAAATCGCATAAATTACATAAAACATATAAATATATGAATATTTATAATTTTTATAATATATTTTATTATACATGTTTTTTTTTTATATTGAAGAATTTGGGGAGGGAGATCTAATCCAAGACCTCTCTTATGAAGTTTGGGTCTCATGCCATTTGAGCCACATCCTCTTATACATGTTAATTGAGAATATAAGATTGAAATTAAAAGATAAAGCTATTTAAGTGGAGAGAACACTATTTCTACCGAAAAAGTGCCCTAGATTTGTGTCTTAATTTCGTTTATTTATTTAATGATTAATTTTTTTTAAATAATGATGTGATTTTTTTAAAATGTTTATGATAATTAAAAAAATGTATAAAAAATAAAAAATGAAATGCTTTTCAGAATGTCTTCAATGACTGTAGGAGAACTCTTAAGATGAGATAAAATGAGATAAGATGAGTTGAGCTGAGGTGAAACCACCTTCTAATCCAAACAACCCAAGAGCACTCTTATTGGATTATCTATGTCCAAAATAAAGTATACTTTTTTAACTATTGGATAGAAAATTCACTTGCAATGAATTAGTCATTAGTAAATTTTGTAATTTTTAGCTACCGTACATGTAAGGACAATATCAAATTTGATATGTATGTAAAAGGACCAAAATTTTATTTTATTATTTATCTATAACTCTCACTCTCTCATCTTTCAACGCAATTGTCACTATTTATTTCCTTTGAATTCTTTTTCTCAACAAAATATAGTTAGATGAGAAATATAGAAATTTGATTTGTAATTAAGTCGTTATATAAAATAGATGAGTTTAATTAGACATTTATAGTTATTAATATTAAATAAAAATTAAAAAAAATATAATTTTTTAATCTATAATTTAATTAGAATATAATTACTAATTAACATATAAATAGTTAGAATAATAAAATATGATATAATAAGATAAATTAATAATTAAAAATTTTTAATTTTTTCTAATATTAATTACTTAGTATTATATAATAAATAAATAATCAATTATAAAGATTTAATGTAAATAGTCAAAATTAAAATGATTTTATATTATTATATAATAAAAAAATAACAATTTTAATATAAAAGATTTATATAAATAAAATAATTAAAATTAAAATTTATTTTATATTTATTAAAAATATTCTTCACATGTACATAATCCATAATCCATTAAAAATGGTATAAGGAAGCGGAAGAACTCCAAGTTCCGAGACGATGACGCGACGGTACAACATTTGTCTACCAGCTTTCCAAACACATTATTTCACTCTCACAATTTATTATCGATATTTGTTTTTTAGTTTTTCTTCTTGGAGTGGGTCCCATTCTGAGGCCATTTTGTTCAACCAGGCACTCCAACTAACTTCCCATTTTTCCCACTTACCATCCCCCAAACAGAGAAACAACGGGCTTTGAACTGGTTTGGGAAGTTATACCGGTATGACCATCCTACCCTTATTGTCCCCATGCCTACTGGACCACATGCTTGTCACGATTAATTTTCTTCCAACATCTCGCGAAGGGCATTTTAGCCAAACAATACCTCAAGAACAAACTACCTCTTCGGGAGTCGTTTCAAAACTTCTTTAAGATCCTCCCTATCTATATCACCACTGTTACCTGTATCAGGAGCGGGGCAACAGAAGTGTAGGGCCATTCTCGACATTTCGTTCTCCCTTGTCGTACCAGACGGTCCATAACATGGCATCGTGCAAGCTCCCAATGTGTTCACCACTCGACACGACGGATATCCACGTGTCAAATCTATCCTAATCAGTAACCCCCCTCACCATTTTCCTTTAAATGGTACACATCTTCTAGTCTCACCTTGTTATCGCCCCTCCGTCCCACAAGAGTCACTGCTACAAACTCACGCCTCACTCCACTCAAATTCTCTCTCCCAGTCTCGTCGACTCCCACCGCTGCGAAGTTCGTATTCGCCGGAAAATGGAAACTCCGGCGACCGATTATTTTCCTCGTTACCAAAGTGCAAACTTCACGTTACCTTGACGTCGCGTATTTCGGGAAAACTGACTGTAATTTGGAAAAACCCTGCGGAAAAGCAACATTTTTTCTTTTCTTGACTTGGGAGAGTTTGGAAGTTATTCCATGCTTTGTCTCTCGAATATACTTTATAATAATCGCTGATTATAGGTACTTGTTTCAGCTCTTGGTTAAGCGTCTCGGATTTTGGTGAAAAGCGCTTCGGTTTTTGTCCGAATTACCGGAGTCTTCGTCCTCAAATTTTATAAGTGAAGGCGGAGATCCGTCCTCGGTCGGTGATTTTGTTGTTGTCAGAGATATTAGGATTCAGATAGGCTCTATGATTTCTTGAACCACCTAATCGTTTTTTGTAAGTGGAGGTTAAAATGGTAAATTGAATATCGGAGTGCAGTCGAGAATTTTCTCGTGATACTGATCACGCTGATCAATCCTTCCCCAATGAAGATCCAGCCGGTCGATTGTCACACCCCCGAAGAGTTTCAGCCGGTGAAGCCGGTCGTGAAGTCACGGCTAAAGCAGCTCTTCGAGTGGCAGTTTCCGAACGTTCTCAGGATTTCCGCCGCAAAGAAGGTAGGTGTCGAGGAGCCGCATTTTAACAAGGACGGCTGTAATGGCTCGTCGGCTGAGTTCGAGCCGAGTTCCCTGTGCCTGTCCAAGATGGTGCAGAACTTCATCGAAGAGAATAACGAGAAGCAATCCGGTGCGATTAAGTGCGGGCGCAACCGCTGCAACTGCTTCAATCGGAAGTGTACCGATAGCTCCGAAGACGATCTGGACTTTTACAACGATTCTAATTTTTCTTTCTCGACTGAAGCTTTGGAATTTCTGAAGGTAAAATGAGATTCGAATTTAAAGTCTCGCTTATTTCTTTCCTTTTTTTCCCTCGATATCCGGAAAAGTCTCGTACGTGTAGTTGAGAAATGTTTCTGTCTGTGGACACAGGGTCTGGTGCCTTGCGCGAGCGTGTGTGAGAGGAATTTGCTAGCGGACACGGCGAAGATCGTCGAGAAGAACAAGATCTGCAAGCGTAAAGACGAGTTTTGCAGGAACGTTGTCACTGATGGGCTACTGGCTATGGGATACGACGCATCTGTCTGCAAATCTCGCTGGGAAAAATCTCCTTCCCATCCCTCCGGTATTGTCTCTGTCTCTCTGAAACTCGTGTCTCTATGTGTTGCAAAATTCTCTCTCTGTCATGTTTGGTTGGTGGGAAACAGATAGAAATTCCCTAAAACAAAACAAAAATTCTTAATTCATTTGAATCTGGGAATTAATATCAAACTTAAATTTCTCTTCTACCGAGGACACAAATTTCTTTCAGTTTTAAAGTGCTCTGTTTGCTTGTCGAGAATATATGGGACATTAGATTGATGGAAATGAAAAAACCAGGGCTAAGATCTCAACCTTTCCTAGTGAGTACCTTTTTGTGTACAACTTTCTGAGAAAATGAATTTTGTCTCAAAATTTATATACACAGGACAGTATGAATATATAGACGTGATCATGGGAGGCGAGAGATATCTGATCGACATAGATTTCAGATCGGAATTCGAAATAGCTCGATCAACCAAGAGCTACAAGGCCATCCTCCAGAGCCTTCCGTACATATTCGTCGGTAAGACCGATCGTCTGCAGAAGATCATTGGCATCGTGTCGGAGGCCGCGAAGCAGAGTCTAAAAAAGAAAGGCATGCACATCCCACCGTGGAGAAAAGAGGAGTACGTGAAGGCGAAATGGCTCTCTCCCCACCCCCGCTGTTTGTCCACCTCAAAGGCGATGACTCCCGAGCCTATGGTGTCAATTAGGACGAGCAACGGCGAGTTGGGAGAGAGTGGCGGAGAGGGGGAGTCGGCGGATGAGATAGATTTGGGGGAGTCGGTGTTCGCTATGGGCGAAAGTGGCGGAGAGGAAGATGAGAAGTCGACCGTGGCGGAAGAATGGAAACCACCGGAGGTTAAGTCCAAAGGTCCTCTGGTTGGGGTTAGGATCGTGACAGGTTTGGCTTCGGTGATCGAACAGGACTAGCCGTGAAGTTTTGATTTTTTTTTTTTGGTTTACAAAACTAAGATCGGAAAGAACTACAGATGTTATAACCGTGTGTGATCATCCCCTTCTGGTTTTTTTTAATGCAAGGGAGGGGTAGATTTTACTCTTAATATGAATAAAAGTGTAAACGGATATAGTTGGTTAGAACAAGCTCCTTACAAAAAACAAAGAACCTATGTGTTCTTGATCTGTATTAAACGGTCGTCTGTTTTGTATAAATTTGAAGATTATCTACTGCAAAATGGATTTGAATCCGGTGGACAGTGTCAGATGATAATAAAGGAAGAGAAAGGCTACTCATAAGCCTTTACACCATACACCACATATTTTTTATTTTTTAAAAATTTTTTTAATTTTTTTTTTAGATTTTTTCTTTTTAAAATATTTTAATTTTTATATTTATTATTTATATAACAAATATTTGATAAAATAAAAAAATTAAAAAAATTAAAAAAATAAGAAGTTTAGATTTTTTCTTTTTAAAATATTTTAATTTTTATATTTATTATTTATATAACAAATATTTGATAAAATAAAAAAATTAAAAAAATAAGAAGTGTGTGGTGTAGAGACTTATGAGAAGAATTTTTCATAAAAGAAACTTAGGAAGGCGTTCGTGACTTAAGATGATAAGCGTCAGAAGGCCCACCGGAAATATTTTTTTTTTTTTAAAATAAAATAAAATGAAATTTGTGTTGGTTGGAAAATTGTTATTATTATTATTATTATGATATTCTTCCTTGTTAATATCCACACACGGAGTTTTGTCGTTTCCGTATCTTAGTACTGAAGAGGGACCACTGGGGGTATATCGGAAATTGTGTATTTCCATTAAATACAATTTATTTTTTTAGTCAGGTTACAATCAATTTGATTTTAGTATTTTTGCTAAAATATATAAAACAATCCTCACCTGCTTGCCTGCTTTTGTCTAGCCCATGTTCCTTCAAAAACAAAAGCAAAAACAGAAAAAGAAAAAAAGGTATGGTCTTTGGACTGTAAGGGCATGGTGGTCATTTTATAATAAAAAATTGTCCATCCAGAAGCTTTGCTTAAAAATAAAAGAAAAGCTACGCTAGAAGCTTTGAGAAATTAGTGTATCTCTTTCCGAAAGAGACCGCCCACCAACTTTTATTAACTCTCATGTTATTGGACAAGACAAAATAAAATGTTGTGGATATTATGGTACAATTCATTTGAATTTAACACTTCTTGTCAAAAAAGAAATGTCGGCAATATTTTTAACACTCTATGTTCTGACATTTTTATTTTTAAAATTTTTTAGTCTTTTCTATTTAATTGGCAAGGATGATACGAGTATGAGGCAGCGATGCTATAGAAATTGGAAGGTAGGGAGTAATGGAACAGTACAAAAGTTACAATCCGTGTCATAAGGCAGTTTGGTTGTTGCTTATCAATTAGATTCACAAAAAATGGAAGAGATGGTAAATCTGTTCAACAACAGTGGAGGAGGAGCCAAAATAAATTAGGCATCTTGCCAAACCTAAATGGAAGGTATATGTCAAGTTCGCGAGGAGGAGCTATGAAAACTAGGGGTGCTACCCGTCCCCTACGGGGCGGGGCCACCCCTTATCCGCCCCCCGCCCCCGTGTGGACGGGGGCTGGGATTTTTTCCCCAGACTTCGCCCTTGTCCACGCGGGGGCAGGGTACCCCGTCCGCTGACTGGGGTGCGGGGGTGAACCTCTAGCCGTCTGCCCCCTATCCTTCCCCTCCCCTCGCCAATCGATTTCAACCGCAACAACAAACCCAAACACCATAAACCTATGACGGAATCGAACCAACCAAAGAAATGAGAGTGAAAGTCGACGTCTGTGCAAACGAAACTGGTTCGAGAAGAAGAAGATCGAAGAGCTTGATTCAGTGATAGAAGAAGAAGAAAAGGTGGAAGCTTGATTCAGAAAGAAGGATATCGAAACGGTGCGTATGGAGGAAGAAGCATGCGGCGTCGTTTTTAAGCCATGAAGTTGAAGCCCATTTATGGTTTGGTTACAGAGGCTCAAACTCAAAGATGAGAAATTGAGAGAGATCATCTGCAAACTGTGAAGAGGATTTGATCGAGAGAAACAGAGTCGAGAGTTTGGGGGGCCTTATATATGCAAGGGCGGGGCAGGGGATTTACGGAGCAGGGCTGAGCCCCCTCTGTCCCCCGCCTCCGCAGTGCTCCCTTTTTACGAGGCGGTGCAGCGGGTGGCGGGCACCCGTTGCCCACCCCTAATGAAAACATCTGAATTAGATTATTTTTTGAGTGATGCCAAGGCCACCGCAAATTTTTTATTTTTTTGTTTTTTTTACATTATTTTTAAATACTTTTAAATATTTAAAAAATATAAAAAATTCATAATAATATTAAATAAAATTTTCTTAATCACTAAAAAAAAGAAAATAAAAAATGCTAGGAGCGGTTAGTGGGATTTAGTATTTTCCTTATTTTTTTATATAAGAGATGTTGGAATTGAGGTTCTTTCTAATTATTTAAGAGAGAGATAGACGTATTATATATATCTATAATTTTAGGCTATGTTTGGGTATTGAGTTGAATTTTTTATAAATAGTAGTGAGTTGAGATGATTGAGTGAGTCTTGTGGGATTCATTTAAGATGGGTTTAAAGTGTGTTTAGATGTTAAGATGAGTTTAGGTATATTTATTAGAAGTTGTAAAATAATTGGGTCCCACCATTAAATGGTATTGTTCATCTGACACATATGTCCCATTTTCGGAGCTAAACCTGCAAAAAGGAAAAAAAAAAAATCAAAGGCAAATAACGGAAGCTACTCTTGTAGCCAAAGTAGGTTCACGTGGATTTGTCAGGTGGGGTCCAGCAATAATCTGAAATCTGAACTTTTTTAGGTGTGGGGCTTAGCCAATAATCTCACATTTGAAATGTACTCAGAAGATTATGAATCATGCATTTAAATGTTCAAAGCAGTTTAAAAATGAAGTGCACTCAGCGGAGTTGTGCATCTAAACAAGGCCAAGCAATTGAAGAGAGTTTTCATTGCAAAAATCAATAAGAAAAAAAAATTAACTTATGTTTTCTAGTTTTGTGATAGCCATGAAAATATGAACATAAATTCCATAATTGTCTATGGTTCAATTCGGTGGTCTACTCAACGACGGTTGGTTACTGAGGATGTTTCAACAAATAACTTGATGTTGAAGGCAGGACTACTACCACCTATTTGCACAAACTTGATGTTGAAGGCAGGACTACTACCACCTATTTGCACTCCTTGTTCTCTTATGATCTTTCTCCTTTTACTTCAAACTTCCTCAAAATCCCACAACCCTCCTTCCTTTCATTAATTTTAGTTGTTAACGAATTATTTCTTCTTTTTAATTATCTTTGTCATGTTTTTAAGCAATTTTTGCTAAGCAACTGATTATGACATGGAAGTGTTATGACATATTGTGAAGCTATCTTTTAGAATTTCAAAAAAAAATAAAATAAAATAAAAGAATTCGAATCACATATCTTGTGTTCGTGTAATTGCGTGTAGGGGTTTCTTTTATCCAAAGTTTGAATTCCAAAAACCTTTTGCGAAGACTTTATTTTTTTTCTATGCTATTTGTATATTTTTCCTTCCCTTTGCATAAAGTGTACGACTTTAATGTCATTTTAGCAAATACTTAACCCACTTGCGAAGCTTGTCTTAAATCTTCATACATACATGCGAATGGGATTCTCATGAGGTAGCTTTCATCCAAAGAACTGAATCCATTCAAGTAATTCCATAATTCATCGCTTATTTTAAAAGTAAAAGCTGATATGAATAGATAAATTTAATTATTTGCTAAATTTTTTCTTAATAAACAAACAAACAGTAAAATATTCAATTAAATAGTTTGAAAATCATAAATCATAAAAAGAATTTCGATTTCCGCATAATCTTGCTAACTTCAAGCCAATGCAAAGTGAAAACCCCGTTAGAAGATGAACATATATACATGGAGTAAAATACCACCAAATCTTTCTCCTAAAGCAAACTCAAGAATATGGCTGTCTCCACATTCGATGTGTGTGAACTGTGTTAAAGAATATTTCCCATGTTTAATCACGTGTTTCGTAAGCTGATAAAGATTAGAATATAAAAGAAAAGAATAACCTTTTTTTTTTACAAAATTAAGTAGAGTAATTAATTAAAAACCCCATGTTAAAATACAGTGATGGAGCATGTGTTAGAAAGGTACAAAGGCTTTTCTAAAGTAGTCAGCTTTTAGCTTAGTGGGCTGCTGATCAGATCAATTGCCATCGGGATTCTGTCTGCTGTACATTTTGGGAGGCCTAGCCACTGTGCACGCTGCACAACTAAATGGGTTTTTCCGGGAAAAGTTATTGCATTGGCAAATATAAAACAAAACACAAAACTTCATTCACCTCATAGTTACCTTGGTTTAATTAATTAATTAATTAATTAATTCCCCCCCTCACCCACTCATCATGACTTGGGATGTTTTTAGCAACATGTGATATATATTCTCTGATCTGAATCTGTTCTGTTCCCTCAAGAGTCAAAAACAGTAGTTAAAATGTAAAAAATACTGACATCTTAGGTAGAAAGACAGGAAAAAGTGAAGGATGGGAAGTACTAGGATGAAAAAGTAAGGGAGATGAGGAACGTTCATGTCTACTTTCTTTCATATGTGCTCCTAGAAAAGAAAAAATATCATGTGTTTGGTAACATGAATGGAAAAATGACGCTAAGTTTTTTTGTTTGTTTGTTTGTATCAGAAGAATAATGGTAGTATATAAATAATAAAGGGAATTACTTTAATAATTTTTTGAGAAGTGCTGGCTAGAAATTGATATAATTTCATATGATACGTTAGATTTACTTTACAATAAAAATAATTTTACAATATAACGTAACACATCAAATCACGTCAGTTTATAAATTTTTTTTTTTTATAGAATCTCTTTTAATACAATAAACTTGACCCACCTAAGAGAGAGTACACAAGAAATTAATCTGGTTGTAGGGTTGGATAAGGGTATTGATAAGTAGTCGAGCCCAAAAGAAGTAAGGTTTTATTTTGGGCCTTCACAAGTTGGGTTATTTCCTAACATTTATTCGATGTGTTCCCTGAAATATAGTGATAAAGCCGTCCTCAGCCCTTTGAAACCAGACTTTATATAAGAAATTAGAAGAAGAGGTCGAGAAGAAGAAAGTTGGATTTTTATTTTTTATTTTTGTTTTGTTTTTTGCCATCTCTTTAATTTCTTTTTCCTTTTCCTTCTGCTATCTGTGTAAAGGGCATGAGAGTCTCGTTCCATATATATATATATAATATATATATATGTATATCAAAGGCTTAAAGAGACTCTTGTACATCAAAACACACGACTCCCGGCCCTAGCTGTGCCACGAATGACCATTTTCTGTCACAATTTATAGGCCACCTCACACTCACAGAATACATGAGAATATCATTATGGTCGGATGTACATGTGCCGTGTCTAAACACTGCGCGAGTTCGAGGAGTACTTTGTCAAAAGTGGATTCCTAGCTTTTGAATTCATGAAAAGTTTCTGCACTACCTTTTCTCTGTTTGGTTACTGGTATATATTAATTCTCGTTTTGATCATGAAGTGCATGAACGTACGTATAACGTGCATGTGGAGGATGCTCAATGTAATTGATGTTAATCTTACGCGCGAATCCCAACAACAATTCATCATTCAATATCTCTCATCATCATATGATCATACTTTTCTCAAAGCTCATGTTATAGTACTCCATCTTGTCCTCTGGACCAACCCATGCATTCAGGAAAATTGTGATCTTTTGATGGGCCTCAAGGAGGACCAAGTCTTAAGGATCAATTATAAGAATAAGAACCACGAAGATCAAGGGAGCAATGCAAGAATTGGTGCAATCCAATTGGGATGAAGCTAGCAAGAGCCCAACACTCATGATGGGCTAGAAAGAAGGAGAATCAATTTGGATCCACTTGATCAAAGCTATGGAAGACACGACTTGGGCCTTTTGTTTTGAGAAGTGCTGGCTAGAAATTGATATAATTTCATATGATACGTTAGATTTACTTTACAATAAAAATAATTTTACAATATAACGTAACACATCAAATCACGTCAGTTTATAAATTTTTTTTTTTTATAGAATCTCTTTTAATACAATAAACTTGACCCACCTAAGAGAGAGTACACAAGAAATTAATCTGGTTGTAGGGTTGGATAAGGGTATTGATAGTAGTGAGCCCAAAAGAAGTAAGGTTTTGTTTTGGGCCTTCACAAGTTGGGTTATTTCCTAACATTTATTCGATGTGTTCCCTGAAATATAGTGATAAAGCCGTCCTCAGCCCTTTGAAACCAGACTTTATATAAGAAATTAGAAGAAGAGGTCGAGAAGAAGAAAGTTGGATTTTTATTTTTTATTTTTGTTTTGTTTTTTGCCATCTCTTTAATTTCTTTTTCCTTTTCCTTCTGCTATCTGTGTAAAGGGCATGAGAGTCTCGTTCCATATATATATATATAATATATATATATGTATATCAAAGGCTTAAAGAGACTCTTGTACATCAAAACACACGACTCCCGGCCCTAGCTGTGCCACGAATGACCATTTTCTGTCACAATTTATAGGCCACCTCACACTCACAGAATACATGAGAATATCATTATGGTCGGATGTACATGTGCCGTGTCTAAACACTGCGCGAGTTCGAGGAGTACTTTGTCAAAAGTGGATTCCTAGCTTTTGAATTCATGAAAAGTTTCTGCACTACCTTTTTTCTGTTTGGTTACTGGTATATATTAATTCTCGTTTTGATCATGAAGTGCATGAACGTACGTATAACGTGCATGTGGAGCATGCTCAATGTAATTGATGTTAATCTTACGCGCGAATCCCAACAACAATTCATCATTCAATATCTCTCATCATCATATGATCATACTTTTCTCACTGCTCATGTTATAGTACTCCATCTTGTCCTCTGGACCAACCGGCCCATGCATGCAGGAAAATTGTGATCTTTCGATCAGGATTTTGTTGGGTTTCAAATAATTAAGCTGGCTAATTAGGTTGCGAATTTTTCAAAAGGTATCATTAAACTAGAGAAAATTTTATACGAAATTTATTATCTAATGGTGATAAATATGACACATCCTACATAGTAGTTCGAGAATGATCAGATAATAGTGTGATGTATATCATAACTCATTGTCTTTATATTTTATATTTTTTTAATTTTCAATGTGATGACTGACGGGTCGAGGGAGAGAGATTTAATTAGTTAACATGAGATGAATGTAATTAGTAAAATGCAAAGAAATAATGGCAATTTCTTAAAACTAATGAATATCATGTTCGTTGAAACTTTAAAATCCTGAGAAAGTTTGTAACAGCTAGGGTAACAAGAGAAAAATTGATTTGTAATCAACCAACAACAAAAATCATAACAATGTAGTCTTACAATTGATTACAAATTGATTTTTTTATATATTAATTTTATTTTTTGAAAAATTATTAACTAATATCTTAATTTCTTTCTAAAATAATGTCATGTCCAATGTGTTCATAAGCCCGTAAAGCATATACGCAATCTCATAATCTAAACCTTCGAATAAAATCAAAAAGACTCCTACAGTTACAAATTCTTTTTATAAAAGTAAATTTACACATTAATATAACTTCATATAATATGTTATATTAAATTTATAATAAAATTAACTTTAAAATATTATGTTATCATATCAAGCACGACAATTAGATATTTATAAGTTTATTAGTTAAAACATTTATATAAAAACAAGCCTTATTATTAGCGACAGAGCCGACATGTCGCGTTATTAAGCCCAAGATCAGGCCTGTTAAAGCCCAAGATCAGGCCTGTTAGGGTCCAAGGTAATTACACGAAATTCGGGATATGTTTCCGTGATTTCACACATTCTCATGTCGCGTTACTCTAGAGTTGCCACCCGAACCTCCCTATATTACAGCGACAGAAACAAGCTATTGCAGCAATAAATATTAAAACCGACAGAAACAAATTATTGCAGCGAGAGTTACTAGATAAAGTGATCTATCGCTAATTCCCACTGGCATTTTATTTTCTTCTATGAAATTAGGAATCCATGGATCCCAAAGTGCCAAAGTCCTGTCTTCATTTCTTTTTGGTCGGTTCAAATAACTCGGAATAAGTTTGAATGTTCTTCACGTCCACCGGAAACTCATCGATCTCATCCTTCCACGGGTTCCTCTCGTCACCACCAACAGTCCTCAAAGTTCGCCAAACTGCACTGCTGCACTTGAATCCAGACCCGAATGCAATCTGCCACAAGCGGTCTCCCTTCTTTATCCTCCCCTTAGCCTCGCCGTAAGACAGCGCATACCAAACAGAGCAGCTGCAAGTGTTCCCAAACCTGAACAAGTTCATCCTCGAAGCTTCGACGTCGGCCTCCTTGAACCCTAGGTTTTTCTCAAACTCGTCCAGAACGGGTTTTGTGCCGACATGTGGGAACACGTGCTCTATTGCTTTCTTGAAGTTTGGGATGTAGGGTTTAACATCGGCGATGTTGAAGTATCTGATAAAATAGTTTGTGAGGTATCTGATTTTCTCAGATAAGGGAAGGACGAGGGAACCAAGTGCACGGATGTTGGCTTCGACAACCTCAATGGCCACCGCTAAGAGATCTCTACTTATGGTGACACCCCATATTCCTTCGGAGTCTTCTTCGTCGAAAATGCTCTTGTAGGAACGGTCGGAACTAGCAGTTTGGGTGTGGACAGAGTGGATAAGCTCGTACTTTGCTTTGTCATGATCGGACGACCGGTTTGAAAGAAGAATGGCGGCCCCACCGACACGGAATGGGAAATTTATGAAGAGTTTGGACTTCTCGTTGCCTTTGTAGATTGTTTGCTTAGCGTTCTCAGGACTAACCAAAAGGGCATACGTATTAGGGTGCACCTGTGAGACAAGAACACATGCATCCAATAATTACGTATACACAGCTTAATTTAGCAAGTGGAAAACTACTCAATCCAATTAATATTACTTATACCAAAATTTTATATGCAATCATTTTTACGTATCTTTTTGTGCATATTATTGATATGATTAGTTGTGTATTAAAAATTATTTTTGATCCAACTAATCATATTAATGGAGTACTTATAATTCTTAGCTAGAGGCCACTATATTTAACTTTTTGAAATTAGTTTTCTATTTTCTTGAATCTTAGCAGCTTATCATATTGGAGCAATTAACAGTGTATAATATATATATATACATGCATACAAATTATATCTTAGATTTCTGATTATCATTTATTTGTAAAATCACTACCATTAATGCTTGATTCTAAAAACACGATCAACCTAAGTTTTAAAAAAAATATTTGTCTGTCTATGAAATTACTACCAAAACAGTAGTACTGGACGAAAAGCAACATGCAAAAATCTACCAAAAGAAAAAAAGAAAAAGAAAAACTGGGGGGAGGTGGAAGATCGGGACAGTACTAATGAGAGATTTAACCAAAGTAGTTACCAAACCTGGAGTAGCTTTTGGGCGAGGCCTACTGCTCTAAGTCCAGAACTGCATCCCATGGTCGTAAAATTGTAGACCAGAACATTCTGTCCAAGCTTATACCTATGAACTACCATGTCAGCAAGAGACGGTACAACGTTAAGATTACTAGTTGTGGCTATTACTATCCCTATTTCCTTAACATTCACTCCCGTCTTTTCCAGTAACAAATCCACTGCCCCAAACATCACTGTCTCAACCTCTCTCATCGTCTCTTCTCTGCACAGATCCGGAGGATCCCTCAGGAGATTCGATGGCATGTATGTCTTCTCACCCAATCCTGATCTCCCCAACAGTTTCCTCATGAACTCTATACTGGCCTCGTTTGAGTTCCCATATATCTTAAACCTTTCTATGAACTTTTCTTTGCTGCACATCTGGGTGGGTGGAGGCTTGTAACAAGCAAAATCCAGTAAGAAAACTTTGGGTGAACGTTTGGTGATGAAAAATATAATATTTGACAAGAGATAAATCAGGGAGGCTAAGCACAGAAGTGGTGCAAGCAGGAAACTTCCCAGATTATGATCTAAATTAATCATAGTGAAACCAAACATGGTGTATTTGTGTGCCCTAGCTAACGGTTTAATTTCTTTGCAGAAACAAAAAACTTGGAGATTCTATATATGGAGATCTATAAACATGGAAGTTCAAGAGCACAAGCTCAAAATGAACTACCAGAGAGTTGGAGTGACTGCCATTGGAGTATATGGTACTGCAGTAATGCTACTAGCTATGCCCATTTTAAAGGCCATTTTGCATTCCTACGCCAGCCACCTTGGAATACTACGTGGGATCGATCGGTTGGTCGGATCGGTCTAAGCTTGAAATTTCCCACTTCGCGACAAGGTTATACTTGGCAATTGAGAATTTTCAAATGAAAATTTTGAATTTTAAGATAATATATATTATTATTATTTTAGAGTTTGAAAAAGTTTTGAAAAAGTTGAATAGTTTATTATATTTTATATAAAAATTTAGAAAAGTTATAATGATGAAATGAGAATTTTATATTTGAGATGAGAATTTTTTGTGACCAAACACAACCCTAGGACTATTAGTACGGTTTGGCCACACAAATTTCTTATCTTAAACATAAAATTCCTGTCTCATTATTATAATTTTCTTAAATTTTCATATAAAATATAATAAATTATTCAATATTTTTTTAATTTTTTTAAATTTTAAAATAATAATAATATTAATATTTCATCTCAAAATACAAAATTATCGTATGAGAATTCTAAGTGCCAAGCATAACCGACTCGTGTATGCTTAATTTGACAAAATTGTTTTGAACGTACACAAGATATCGTTGAAGCGTAATTAATTAATTAATTAACCGGTACGTTCACTTTCGATCAATTAGAAATCTTCCACCTCTAATTCCTCTCTCCGGAGTTTTGAAGCGTAATTAATTAAATAAAGAAAAAAATGAGTAATATTATATATAATTGTAGAGTGTATAAATATTACGTAATTATTTTTAAAAAAATAATATTTATTATTAAAAAAAATTAATTTCTTTTTTCATATAAATATAATATTTTTTTCATTTTTTTCAAAAGAGTTAAAGAGAGTTACGCAATTGCAAATATCATAACTTGAAAAATCAAACACGAGTACGAAATTACGTATATATATCGTAATCGTACTTCGAATGAATTGATCTTCCACCTGCTTCCACTCACATTAACCTCCACCAATATTCCTCCATTATTGGAGCGCGCTATACGAGAATGGTCAGCATGCGAGCACGTCGGTGTTTTACCCACCGTGGAAGATTAGAAAAACAGAGACCAATTAAGCATGATCGAGACAGCCCGGCATGTAGCTTACTGTCCCATTACTACTTGTTGTTTACTACTATTTGTATTAAAAAATTTTTTTCTTATTTTCTTTTAAGTATTTTTTCAACATTTTTAATTATTAAGAAAAAATTTTAAAAATATACAATTTTATTAATAATAATTTTCGTAATTATTAAGTAAAACAAATATTTGAAAAAAATTAAAAAAGTAAGAAGAGTAGTAAATGTTATGAAATTAAAAGAGAAATGATATTGTAAGAGAAAGAGAATATTACAAGAGAAAGAGTTGTTTTTCAATGTAAAACTTGATGTATATACAAGGGAATGATACCTATATATATAGGAATACAAAGGGGTAGATATAGCTTAAGTCTCCATTGATGGCTAAAAATAGGTCTTAATTGATGGCTCAATGGTCTTAATTAGTGGCTAAAGATTGATCTTAATTGATGGTTCAATGGTCTTAATTAGTGGCTATGTATTGTTATACAAATGTTTATAACACTCCCCCTTTGGATGACCATACATAAAGAATATGCATCGTTAAGATCTTGCCAATGAAAAACCCAATGGAAAAAAACCAATGTCGAAAGAAAAGAGTACAACATTCATGTGTTCTGCCAAGTGCTTTAAGATTGCCTCATTAAAACCTTGCAAATGAAAATCCAGTGGGATAAAACCTTAGCGAAGGAAAAAGAGTACAATCAGCACAAGTCTTCAAAACATTTACTTCCCCTGAAAAGTGCATGATAATAGATCTTCAAGTTTTCGCATTCCAATGTTCTACACAAGCTTCTTAAATGTTGCAGTTGGTAATGCTTTAGTGAATAAATCTGCCAGATTATCAATTGATCGTATCTGCTTAACATTAATTTCACCTTTATCCTAAAGTTCATGGGTATAAAAGAATTTAGGTGAAATATGTTTGGTTTTATCACTTTTGATATATCCTCCTCTAATTTGAGTAATACAAGCAGCATTATCTTCGTATAAAATTGATGGACTATCATTAATCATAGGAAGACTACATTTTTCTTGAATATGTTGAATTACTGATCTTAGCTAAATATATTCTCGACTTGCCTCATGAATTCCAATGATCTCTGAGTGATTTGAAGAGGTAGCAGATAGTGTTTGCTTGACAGATCTCCATGATATAGCAGGATTTCCATAAGTAAATACATATCCAGTTTGAGATATACCTCTGTGTGGATCTGAAAGATAACCTGCATCCGCATATTCAACTAATTGTGGACTTGATCCATGTTGATAAAATAATCTCATATCAACCGTACCTCGGAGGTATCGAAGGACATGTTTAATGTCATTCCAATATCTTCGAGTTGGTGCAGAACTATATCTTGCAAGTAAATTAATTGAAAATGCAATATCAGGCCGAATGCAATTTGCAAGATACATCAGGGCTCCAATTGCACTGAGATAAGGTATTTCAGGATCAAGAATTTTTTCATCGTCTTCACAAGGACGAAATGGATCTTTCTACACATCAAGTGATTGAACAACCAATGGAGTACTCAGGGGATGAGCTTTGTCCATGTAAAAGTGTTTCAATACTTTCTTTGTATAATTTGACTGATGAATGATAATTCCATTTTGCAAATGCTCGAGTTACAAGTCGAGACAAAATTTCATTTTTCCAAGGTCTTTTATTTCAAATTGATTTTTTAAATATGTAGCAGTTCTTCTGATCTCTTCAGGAGTTCCAACAAGATTTACATCATTAACATAAACCGCAATAATAACAAATCCGAAGTCAGTTTTCTTAATAAAAACACATGAGCATATTGGATTATTTTCAAATCCTTTTTCAATAAATATTCGCTAAGGCGTTTATACCACATGCGTCTGGATTGTTTTAACCCATATAAATATCTTTGAAGTTTAATAGAATACATATTTCTAGATGTACTCAGATTAGAAGTTTCAGGCATGTTATATTCTTCAAGGATTTTCATATATATGTCATGATCCAATGATCCATATAAATATGTAGTGACCACATCCATTAACTGCATATCCAATCTTTTTGTAACTATCAAACTAATCAAAAATCTGAATGTGATTGCATCCATAACAGGAGAGTATGTTTCCTTATAATCAATCTCTGGTTTCTGCAGGAAACCTTGTGTAACAAGTCGTGCTTTATATCGCATAATTTCATTGTTCTCATTATGCTTACGTATAAATACCCATTTATATCCAACAAGCATTACACCCTTTGGTGTTTGTACGATTGGTCTAAAGACTTCTTGCTTTGCTAGCGAGTTTAATTCAGCTTCAATAGCTGATTTTCATTTTAGCCAATCATTTCTACGTTGACATTTTTCGACAGTTCTTGGCTCAATTTCTTCATTACTTTTGGTAATATTAAGGGCCATTTTATATGAAAATATGTTGTCGACAACAGTTTTATTTATATCCAAAATTTATCCAGTACTCATGAAATGTATCGAGATCTTGTTATTTTCAGGTACCTGTCCCTCTTCAAGGGAAGACATTTAATTAAATACCTCTTCAGGAGGTTCTTTTTCAGGAGATTTAGTCTCTTCAAGAGTATCAATTACTCTTATGGCCTGTGTTGTGGGTATGGACTATTCAGGAGTACCAAATTCATTTTGTATTTTTCTCTTTCGAGAAATTTTGTCATTTGCACCAATAGGCCGTCCACACTTCAAGCATATCTTAGACTAACCTATTGCTGTTTTGGCAACTTGTCCTTCAGGGACTGCAATCCTTGCTGGAACATTAATAGCAGGAATATATAATTTTACCATACCTTTAATGTCAGTAAATACATCCGGTAATTGATTTGCAACACTTTGCAAATGAATAATCTTTTGAACCTCTAGTTTACATTCATTTGTATGATAATCAAAGTGGGAAAGGGTTTTATTTTTCTAAGTAATTTCCTGTCGTGCTTCAGGCACCGACTTCTCATTACCCAATGTTGGAAAAATGGATTCGTCAAAATGACAATCCTCAAAACGTGCCTTAAACATATTCATTATAAGAAGCTCAAGGTATCTAATAATAGATGGAGAATCAAACCCAACATATATCTCAAGTCTATGTTGAGGACCCATCTTTGTACGTTGTGGAGGTGCAATTGAAACATATACCGTACATCCAAAAATACGAAGATGAGTAATATTTGGTTGTTGACCAAATGCAAGCTGTAATGGAGAATATTTGTGATATGCTGATGGCCTAACTCGAATCAACGATGCTGCATGAAGTATAGCATGTCCCCAGGCAGAAATATGAAGTTTTGATTTCAAAAGCAAAGGTCTAACAATTAACTGAAGTCTTTTAATCAATGATTCAGCTAAACCATTTTGAGTGTGTGTGTGGCCAACTGGATGTTCAACTTCTATTCCTATTGACATGCGATAGTTATAAAAAAAAAATATTACTAGTACAAAAATTTTATGTGCATTTTTGCATACTCCATTAATCATGTGATTGGTTGTGTATTAAAAAAAAATTTGATCCAACTAATCATATTAGTGAAGTGTGCAGAGAATACACAAAAGTAATTATATGTAGCATTAGTCTTACTTGTAATTCTTAGCTAGAGGCCACTATATATACTTTTTGAAATTAGTTTTCTTTTTTCTTGAATCTTAGCAGCTTGTCATATTGGAGCAATTAACAGTGTATAATATATATATATATATAGAAATTATATCTTAGATTTATGATTATCATTTATTTGTAAAATCACTACCATTAATGCTTGATTCTAAAAGCACCAAAAACACGATCAACCTAAGTTTTTTAAAAAATATTTGTCTGTCTATGAAATTACTACCAAAACAGTAGTACCAGAGGAAAAGCAACATGCAAAAATCTGCCAAAAGAAAAAAAGAAAAAGAAAAACGGGGGGAGGTGGAAGATTGGGACAGTACTACTGAGAGCTTTAACCAAAGTAGTTACTAAACCTGGAGTAGCTTTTGGGCGAGGCCTACTGCTCTAAGTCCAGAACTGCATCCCATGGTCGTAAAATTGTAGACCAGAACATTCTGTCCAAGCTTATACCTATGAACTACCATGTCAGCAAGAGACGGTACGACGTTAAGATAATTACTACTTGTGGCTATTACTATCCCTATTTCCTTAACATTCACTCCCGTCTTTTCCAGTAACAAATCCACTGTCCCAAACATCACTGTCTCAACCTCTCTCATCGTCTCTTCTCTGCACAGATCCGGAGGATCCCTCAGCAGATTCGATGGCATGTATGTCTTCTAACCCAATCCTGATCTCCCCAACAGTTTCCTCATGAACTCTATACTGGCCTCGTTTGAGTTCCCATATATCTTAAACCTTTCTATGAATTTTTCTTTGCTGCACATCTGAGTGGGTGGAGGCTTGTAACAGGCAAAATCCAGTAAGAAAACTTTGGGTGAACGTTTGATGATGAAAAATATAATATTTGACAAGAGATAAATCAGGGAAGCTAAGCACAGAAGTGGTGCAAGCTGGAAACTTCCCAGATTATGATCTAAATTAATCATAGTGAAACCAAACATGGTGTATGTGTGTGCACTAGCTAATGGTTTAATTTCTTTGCAGAAACAAAAAACTTGGAGATTCTACATATGGAGATCTATAAACATGGAAGTTCAAGAGCACAAGCTCAAAATGAACTACCAGAAAGTTGGAGTGACTGCCATTGGAGTATACAGTACTGCAGTAATGCTACTAGCTATGCCCATTTTAAAGGCCATTTTGCATTCCTACGCCAGCCACCTTAGAATACTACGTGGGATCGATCGGTTGGTCGGATCGATCTAAGCTTGAAATTTCCCACGTCGCGACTCGGACTAATACTCATGTGTATGCTTAATTTGACAAAATTGTTTTGCACGTACACAAGATATCGTGATCCTTTAAACGATAATTAATGGTGTAAATATCTATAATTTTAGGCTATGTTTGGGTATTGAGTTGAATTCTTTATAAATAGTAGTGAGTTGAGATGATTGAGTGAGTCTTGTGTGATCCATTTAAGATGGGTTTAAAGTGTGTTTAGATGTTAAGATGAGTTTAGGTATATTTATTAGAAGTTGTAAAATAATTAGGTCCCACCATTAAATGGTCTTGTTCACATTTGTTCCATTTCCGGCGCCAAACCAGCAAAAAGATAAAAAAAAAAAAAAAAATCAAAGGCAATTAACGGAAGCTACTCTTGCAGCCAAAGTACTAGGTTCACGTGGATTTGTCAGGTGGAGTCCAGCAATAATCTGAAATATGAACTTTTTTAGGTGTGGGGTTTAGCCAATAATCTCAGATTTGAAATGTAAGATGATGAATCATGCATTTAAATGTTTAAAGCAGTTTAAAAATGAAGTGCACTCAGCGGAGTTATGCATGTAAACAAGGCCAAGCAATTGAAGAGAGTTTTCATTGCAAAAATCAATAAGAAAAAAAAAAAATTATGTTTTCTAGTTTTGTGATAGCCATGAAAATATGAACATAAATTCCATAATTGTCTATGGTTCAATTCGGTGGTCTACTCAACGACGGTTGGTTACTGAGGATGTTTCAACAAATAACTTGATGTTGAAGGCAGGACTACTACCACCTATTTGCACTCCTTGTTCTCTTATGATCTTTCTCCTTTTACTTCAAACTTCCTCAAAATCCCACAACCCTCCTTCCTTTCATTAATTTTAGTAGTTAACGAATTATTTCTTCTTTTTAATTATCTTTGTCATGTTTTTAAGCAATTTTTGCTAAGCAACAGATTATGACATGGAAGTGTTATGACATATTGTGAAGCTATCTTTTAGAATTTCAAAAAATAAAAAATAAATAAATAAAATAAAAGAATTCGAATCACATATCTTGTGTTCGTGTAATTGCGTGTAGGGGTTTCTTTTATCCAAAGTTTGAATTCCAAAAACCTTTTGCGAAGACTTTATTTTTTTTCTATGCTATTTGTATATTTTTCCTTCCCTTTGCATAAAGTGTACGACTTTAATGTCATTTTAGCAAATACTTAACCCACTTGCGAAGCTTGTCTTAAATCTTCATACATACATGCCAATGGGATTCTCATGAGGCAGCTTTCACCCAAAGAATTGAATCCATTCAAGTAATTCTATAATTCATCGCTTAGTTTAAAAGTAAAAGTTGATATGAACAGATAAATTTAATTATTTGCTAAATTTTTTCTTAATAAACAAACAAACACATAAAATATTCAATTAAATAGTTTGAAAATCATAAATCATAAATCATAAAAAGAATTTCGATTTCCGCATAATCTTGCTAGCTTCAAGCCAATGCAAAGTGAAAACCCCGATAGAAGATGAACATATATACATGGAGTAAAATACCACCAAATCTTTCTCCTAAAGCAAACTCAAGAATATGGCTGTCTCCACATTCGATGTGTGCGAACTGTGTTAAAGAATATTTCCCATGTTTAATCACGTGTTTCGTAAGCTGATAAAGATTAGAATATAAAAGAAAAGAATAACCTTTTTTTTTTACAAAATTAAGTAGAGTAATTAATTAAAAACCCCATGTTAAAATACAGTGATGGAGCATGTGTTAGAAAGGTACAAAGGCTTTTCTAAAGTAGTCAGCTTTTAGCTTAGTGGGCTGCTGATCAGATCAATTGCCATCGGGATTCTGTCTGCTGTACATTTTGGGAGGCCTAGCCACTGTGCACGCTGCACAACTAAATGGGTTTTTCCGGGAAAAGTTATTGCATTGGCAAATATAAAACAAAACACAAAACTTCATTCACCTCATAGTTACCTTGGTTTAATTAATTAATTAATTAATTAATTCCCCCCCTCACCCACTCATCATGACTTGGGATGTTTTTAGCAACATGTGATATATATTCTCTGATCTGAATCTGTTCTGTTCCCTCAAGAGTCAAAAACAGCAGTTAAAATGCAAAAAATACTGACATCTTAGGTAGAAAGAAAGGAAAAAGTGAAGGATGGGAAGTACTAGGATGAAAAAGTAAGGGAGACGAGGAACGTTCATGTCTACTTTCTTTCATATGTGCTCAGAGAAAAGAAAAAATATCATGTGTTTGGTAACATGAATGGAAAAATGACGCAAGTTTTTTTGTTTGTTTGTTTGTATCAGAAGAATAATGGTAGTATATGAATAATAAAGGGAATTACTTTAATAATTTTTTGAGAAGTGCTGGCTAGAAATTGATATAATTTCATATGATATGTTAGATTTACTTTACAATAAAAATAATTTTACAATATAACGTGACACATCAAATCATGTCAATTTATGAATTTTTTTTTATAGAATCTCTTTTAATACAATAAACTTGACCCACTTAAGAGAGAGTACACAAGAAATTAATCTGGTTGTAGGGTTGGATAAGGGTATTGATCAGTAGTGGAGCCCAAAAGAAGTAAGGTTTTGTTTTGGGCCTTCACAAGTTGGGTTATTTCCTAACATTTATTCGATGTGTTCCCTGAAATATAGTGATAAAGCCGTCCTCAGCCCTTTGAAACCAGACTTTATATAAGAAATTAGAAGAAGAGGTCGAGAAGAAGAAAGTTGGATTTTTATTTTTTATTTTTGTTTTGTTTTTTGCCATCTCTTTAATTTCTTTTTCCTTTTCCTTCTGCTATCTGTGTAAAGGGCATGAGAGTCTCGTTCCATATATATATATATATATATATATCAAAGGCTTAAAGAGACTCTTGTACATCAAAACACACGACTCCCTAGCTGTGCCACGAATGACCATTTTCTGTCACAATTTATAGGCCACCTCACACTCACAGAATACATGAGAATATCATTATGGTCGGATGTACATGTGCCGTGTCTAAACACTTGCGCGAGTTCGAGGAGTACTTTGTCAAAAGTGGATTCCTAGCTTTTGAATTCATGAAAAGTTTCTGCACAACCTTTTCTCTGTTTGGTTACTGGTATATATTAATTCTCGTTTTGATCATGAAGTGCATGAACGTACGTATAACGTGCATGTGGAGGATGCTCAATGTAATTGATGTTAATCTTACGCGCGAATCCCAACAACAATTCATCATTCAATATCTCTCATCATCATATGATCATACTTTTCTCAAAGCTCATGTTATAGTACTCCATCTTGTCCTCTGGACCAACCCATGCATTCAGGAAAATTGTGATCTTTTGATGGGCCTCAAGGAGGACCAAGTCTTAAGGATCAATTATAAGAATAAGAACCACGAAGATCAAGGGAGCAATGCAAGAATTGGTGCAATCCAATTGGGATGAAGCTAGCAAGAGCCCAACACTCATGATGGGCTAGAAAGAAGGAGAATCAATTTGGATCCACTTGATCAAAGCTATGGAAGACACGACTTGGGCCTTTTGTTATTGAAGTCCATAGATTTATTTATTTAATTAAAAGGGCTTATTTTAATAGTCATAGGAATTAATTCTAGAATAATTGGTCTTGGGGGATGTCCAGCCCACACGTCTTATTTATATTGAACTAGCGTTTTTGTGAAGGCCTTGTATTTTGGCCAAGGGCTTATTTGGCAAGTTATTATTATACAAACTAGGGTTTTAGAAGTTACTGTAGCGCGGCGTACGACACTGTTCACGCTACAGTACCCGAGGCACTTTCATTAGGGTTTTTGGGGGTTGTCTATTTAAACAACTTATAGCCTCATTTGAGAGGCAGAATAGATGAAATTTCTTTGAGAGTTTGAGTTATCTCCTCTTGTTCTTCTTGAACTTTTGAACTTATCAAAGGTAAATCAAAACCTTTGTGGCGTTCCTCCTTTGTAATTTGGGTTCTTGAGACGGATTCTTCAATGGGTCTAGATTTTGATATAATCTAGGTTCTTGGAACGGGTTCTCATCGGGTCTAAATTCTCCATCCATAAATCTGAGTTTGGCTTTCTTGGAGTTGTTTTCCAATATTGTTGTTGGGTCTCAAAGCAAATTGATTGGGGTTCACATCATCTTTCGATCAGGATTATGTTGGGTTTCAAATAAGAGAAAATCTTCCCACCGGTTTATCCTACCAACCTTTATTAACGGAAACCAATAGGAGAGTGACACGTAAGGACTACATCACCGAATTTCCAAACCGCAGTGCAGGGGAACTCTCTCACTCTCTCACGCAACACGAAACCAGAACACTTGTCTCTCTGTACTTTTCCCCCCCCTCTCTCTCTCTCTCTACGTTGAACCCAACCGAAGACCTCTCTCTCTGCTTCACCTCTCTCTCTCTGCTTCGAACCCACTTGTGGATGCGAGAAATCTCGCCCAACATGTCGGCGGCGATGCTATGCCAATGACCACAGCGAGCAGGAGGTTGAAGGTACATTCACTGTAACTCTTTGGCGCAACTCGGAAATCATCTTGGCGTAATCAATATTCCGGACACAAATCTTTTTTTTCCACTGAAATTATGGGATCTGTTATTTTTCAAAAAAATACAGGAAAATGGCCACAATTCGCTCTGAGAAGAAGCACCGCCAAATAGGTGATGTAAATCTGGATGATTACCACCCGATTGATCCAGTACCAAGTTCAAAGGCTTCCTTCAAACCTGGACCGATCGAACTCGGGACTCCTCTCATGCCACATATTCCAAGACCTTCGCCTCCTACCCATCCTGAAAATGGAGGATTTGCATAGCCTACTCATGATGTAGATCTGTTCTTCGTTTTTGCAGTTTTTCTTGAATTTGATGATCTGTGTTTGCTTTAAAGTCCAACGAATTTCTATACATTTGGAAGTTGTTGAAAATTTTGAGGCCGCCTAACTCAGTCTTAGTGCTGTTTGGTTGCTAAGAAAATCTGGGAAATGGAAAAAAAATTGTGATTTTTTCTCCCAAATGTTTTTGGCTAACATTCAAGATATGGATATGGAATAAAATTAATGGGAAGATTCGGATTTGTGAGGTCACGTTAGGGTTCATGAAGGAGAGGTTTTCGGTTTGATAGAGAGAGGTTTTCGGTTAGATGTAGAAACGCTAGAGAGAGAGAGAGAGAGAGAAAGAAGAGAGAGAAGAGAGAGAGCATTTCATTTCAGCTCCAGCCGAGACCAACGAAGACGGAAAGGAAGGATCCCCTACATCGTGCGATATTGACGTTCATTTTTATTTCCTACGTGGAAAATTATGATTAGCCTCCATTTTTCTCCATATATAGGAGCCTCCGGTCCGAAGCGTTCCTCTTCAAATAATTAAGCTGGCTAATTAGGTTGTGAATTTTTCAAAAGGTATCATTAGACTAGGGAAAATTTTATACGAAATTTATTATCTAATGGTGATAAATATTACACATCTTACATAGTAGTTCGAGAATGATCAGATAATAGTGTGATGTATATCATAACTCATTGTTTTTATATTTAAATTTTTTTAATTTTCAATGTGATGACTGACGGGTCGAGGGAGAGATATTCAATTAATTAACATGAGATGAACCTAATTAGTAAAATGCAAAGAAATAATGGCAATTTCTTAAAACTAATGAATATCATGTTCGTTGAAACTTTAAAATCCTGAGAAACTTTGTAACAGCTAGGGTAACAAGAGAAAAATTGATTTGTAATCAACCAACAACAAAAATCATAACAATGTAGTCTTACAATTGATTACAAATTGATTTTTTTATATATTAATTTTATTTTTTGAAAAATTATTAACTAATATCTTAATTTCTTTCTAAAATAATGTCATGTCCAATGTGTTCATAAGCCCGTAAAGCATATACGCAATCTCGTAATCTAAACCTTTGAATAAAATAAAAAAGACTCCTACAGTTACAAATTCTATTTATGAAAGTAAATTTACACATTAATATAACTTCATACAATACGTTATATTAAATTTATAACTTTTATATATTTTAATATATTTAAAATATATTAAATTAATAAAATATAATTTATATAAAAAGTACTAACTCCTGTCGACACCATATATCCCAAAGAGATTTATTAGGGAGCAGTTACTATTCATGTTGCACAACACACACTTATAAATTTTTATAAAGTGTGAAGATGTTTTTCATAAAATATATAGATATTTTTTCTCTATCCTAATATTGAATTCATGCATGTTCAGGTACTTTGTGGGTGAAAGAGACAAAAAAGAAAGAAAAACCGTCGTCAACATCGACGAATTAGAAAAAGACAAAAAGCAGAGATCGACAACGAGAGCAATAAACGCAAATATATATATAGAATCCCAACCCCACCTTCTCGATTGTGTGCTTTTTTGTACTGTGGATGTAGGAGGCCGCTCTATCCCCACCTGTAACCATTGTGATATCCCTGAGGGCCCTCTCATTTCTTTTTGGTGGGTTCAAATAACTCGGAAAAAGTCTGAATATGCCGCACGTCAACCGGAAAATCCTTGATCTCATCCTTCCATGGGTTCCTCTTGTCATCACCATTAACAGTCTTCAATGCTCGCCAAACTGCACTGCTACACTTGAATCCAGATCCAAATGCAATCTGCCACAAATTATCACCTTTCTTGATCCTTCCCTTTGCCTCCCCATAAGATAATGCATACCAAACTGAGGCACTGCAAGTGTTCCCAAACCTGTACAAGTTCATCCTAGAAGCTTCAACATCTGCCTCGTTGAATCCTAGGTTTTTCTCAAACTCGTCCAGAACAGGTTTTGTACCGACATGAGGGAAAACATGCTCTATAGCTTTCTTAAAGTTTGGCACGTAGGGTTTGACGTCGGCCAAGTGGAATTGTCTTACGAAATAGTTTGCGAGGTATCGTGTTATTTCAGATATGGGAAGAACTAAGGGACCAAGTGCTTGGATGTTGGTTTCAACGGCCTCGACGGCGACGGCTAAGAGGTCTTTGGTGATGGTTACGCCTCCGATTCCGACAGGGTCTTCTTCTTCGTAAATGCTCTGGTATGAACGGTCAAGACTGGCGGTGTGGGTATGGACGGTGTTGATGAGCTGATATTTGGCCTTGTCATGATCGGAAGGCCGGTTTGAGAGGAGGACAGCGGCCCCACCAACACGAAGTGGGAAATTCATGAAGAGCTTTGGGCGTTCGTTGCCTCTGTAGATCATTTGCATGGTGTTTTCTGGGCTTACCAAAAGGGCATAGGTATTAGGATGTACCTGTAGAGAATCCATAAAAAACGTAGTACTTTTAGCAAGTGCTAATAATCAAACTGGTTTGATTAGGAGAATAGAGATCAATATCAACTTGTGATCTAATTAAAAATTTAAATAATTCAATGCGACAAACGATATTAGTCACTGGATATAATAATATTTTTCATGTTTTGTATCTTTGTGAGTAAACTTGCAATTATTCCAAGCAGAATGATAATAATAATAATATATGCCAATAATTAATTAGGTTGACGACTACTAATTAGACCTTTTACACGCAAGCAAATTCAATCCAAGAAGAAATTTAAAGAGCTAGCTTGCTTGAAAGAGACGAATTTTCTTCTAAATTCTAACGTACGTTGGATATATTATTCATGCAGAAGATCCAATAATTAAGACATGAGAGATTTTAACGAACCTGGAGTAGCTTTTGGGTAAAGCCAATAGCTCTAAGTCCAGCACTGCAACCCATACTCGTAAGATTGTAGATCAGAACATTCTCTCTCAGCTTATACCTCTTCACAATCATGTCAGCTAGAGATGGCACCACGTTAAGAATAGTACAAGTCACTATTACTATTCCGATATCCTGAGTATTCACTCCCGTCTTTTCCAGTAACAAATCCACTGCTCCAAACATCACGGATTCAACCTCGTTCCTTTCTTCTACAAGGCTCACATCTGGAGGATCTCTCATCAAATATGACGGCATGTATGTCTTCTCACCCAATCCAGACCTCCCCAGAAGCTTTCTCATGAACTCAATGCTGGTCTCGTTGGAATTTCCATAGATCTTGAAACGATCTATGAACTTTTCTTTGGTGCACATTTGGGTGTCTGGTGGCTTGTAACATGCAAAATCTACCAGGAAAACTTTGCACGAACGCTTGGTGATGAAAATGTATGAGAATATGCATATTAAGAACAGAAGTAGTAGTGGTGCAGGAGAATTGAGATTGAGTAGTTTGTTGATGTGCTCATGAAGACTCTCCAACATCATGGTACTTCTGAAACCAAGCATGCTTTTTGTTTGTTGGACAAGTTGGACGTGTATGAGGGTTAAGGGTTTTCTGCAAAACCTAAAGCTCTGAGACTAATCTATATGGAGGAGATATTAGCAGATGCTCGCTCATGAAAGTTGATGAAGGACATGAGCAGCTTGCCGAGCTCTATCTCATAAAGGATAAGAATAGCTAAAAGAATTTATGTGGGTTGTTTATATAGTACTACGTAGCATGCATTAACCTGTTCTATTTTTTATCCGGGCCGGCTTCTCCAACTCCGCCAACCAATGAAGACCACCTCACTTGTATAGGTAGGAATCGTTATTTACCGGACCCACCACACCAGACCTCCAAATCCAGCAAATCAAGTAATTAAGGGTATTGTACAATTGTTGCAGTAATTAAGTGTATTCTTTTCTTAGATATCGGCCAATGTATTACAAGAAAAATATTTACTTATAGTCTGTGAGCAACTTGGAACATATATTAATCAGAGTTTTAATTGAGACATTGTCATTTTTGGCTTGTTTTTGTGAATGTTTGGGCAAATATTGAACTTGTTCTTCCGAAAAGCTGTAATGCGCATATGTAATGTACGTGGTTTGGTCCGAATGGAGCCATTGGAATGCGTTAATCAAATGGTATTGATGTGGGCATCGATGGTTTGTGAATTGATAAAGAATCTCCACCTACTTCAACCGGCCCGGTTTCAGTCATTTCTCCCTTAGAAAGAAGTCAACATATTATATTTAATTAACATTAAGATAAATATTATTATAAAATTTTCACTACAAGAAAAGTAAGCTTTTGTGACCAAAATTTAGTGATTAAAAGGACTATTTCCTACTGTTTTGGTCAAAAATAGTCCTTTTGGTCATTAAATTTTAGTCACAAAAGCCCACTTTTCTTGTAATATTTACACCACACTATTTATATGATATAAATTATTTTATAATATAAATTTTAAAATTTAAATCTTATAAATCTAAAATGTGTAAGCCATATATAGGCCATTATAAAATAATAAAAAAGGGTCTCACTAGAAAAAGTAAATTTTTACATTTCTTTATGGTGAAATCTATTTTTTTATAAAAGAATGGAAGGTGCAATACTTTTATTATTTGAGGCTTGCACAAATTATTATTATTTAATTACTTAATGGTTTTGGAAAAAAGAACACCTGTAGAGAGATATATATACATATTCAAAATTGGCATGCAAATTGTTTTGTCTTGATCATTGGGAATCTCTACCAGAAGTACTTATCATGTTTTGATCCCCCCTATAGAAGTTCATGTCGTCTAGTATAATATATATTGGTGTTTTTGTTAGTTTTTTTTTTCAAAGAGAATATTGGTTAAATCAAGTCATGTTAATTAATTTACTGTCTCTTAATTGGTTTAATAAAGAGAATTTTGGGGTAGTACAAGAGCAATATATATGTGATTAATTTGTTATCAAATGGCCAGGAAAAACGTTTATCATTGAATACTAATTATTTAAAAGTATGAAATCGCCATCTTTATTAAATGTACTCTCCCTTACATATGAGTTAGACTCTCGATACCTAATATGTGAGTTAGACTCTTTCTCATTTAGTGGGTTTAAAATGTGAAATATTCAACATTTAAATAAATAAAGTGTAGAGTCAATATTCAAATTTAAGATCTCTACTCTAATATATACCATATAAAATCATTACAATTTGTCACAAAAATTTAAACCGATAAAAATAGATAGGTTTAATTAGTACTTGTATTATATGATTAACGTAAACCAAGAATATTATATATAATCTTTAATTAGGATTATGTGAAACTATCGTATTTATTTATTTTGATATTGAAGAATTTGAGGAGAGGAGTCGAACCCAAAACCTCTATTTGGAAGCTGGGTCTCATGCAAACTAAACCAGGCTTTTGGCCGTTTATTCTTATTTATATTTTCGGGATACGAATGATTAATTCCACGTGCAAACGTTATAAGTTGAATACAACTTATATATAAGTCAAAAACAGGGGATGCCTGGTATATATTTTCTGTTTGGTTACTGGTATATATTAATTCTCGTTTTGATCATGAAGTGCATGTACGTACGTATAACGTGCATGTGGAGCATGCTCAATGTAATTGATGTTAATCTTACGCGCGAATCCCAACAACAATTCATCATTCAATAACTCTCATCATCATATGATCATACTTTTCTCACTGCTCATGTTATAGTACTCCATCTTGTCCTCTGGACCAACCCATGCATGCCAGGAAAATTGTGATCTTTCGATCAGGATTTTGTTGGGTTTCAAATAATTAAGCTGGCTAATTAGGTTGCGATTTTTTCAAAGGGTATCATTAGACTATGGAAAATTTTATACGAAATTTATTATCTAATGGTTATAACATCTTACATAGTAAGACAAGAATGATCAGATAATATTGTGATGTACGTATATTATAACTCATTGTTTTTATATTTATATTTTTTTTAATTTTCAATGTGATGACTGACGGGTCGAGGGAGAGATATTCAATTAATTAACATGAGATGAATTTGGTTGCGAATACTATTTTCGCTGCAATAAATTAGTCACAAAAATCCGTTTTTCTTGTAGTGGAACCTAATTAGTAAAATGCAAAGAAATAATGGAAATTTCTTAAAACTAATGAATATCATGTTTGTTGAAACTTTAAAATCCTGAGAAAGTTTGTAACAGCTAGGGTAACAAGAGAAAAATTGATTTGTAATCAACCAACAACAAAAATCATAACAATGTAGTCTTAACAATTGATTATAAATTGATTTTTTTATATATTAATTTTATTTTTTGGAAAATTATTAACTAATATCTTAATTTCTTTCTAAAATAATGTCATGTCCAATGTGTTCATAAGCCTCTAAAGCATATACGCAATCTCGTATTCTAAAACTTTGTATAAAATCAAAAGGACTCCTACAGCTACAAATTTTTATTATAAAATTAAATTTACACATTAATATAACTTCATATAATACGTTATATTAAATTTATAATAAAATATTACGTTATCATATCAAACACCACAATTAGATATTGATAAGTTTATATAAAAACAAGCCCTTATTATTAGGGACAGAGCCGACATGTCGCGTTATTAAGCCCAAGATCAGGCCTGTTAGGGCCCAAGGTAATTGCACGAAATTCGGGATATGTGATTACACACATTCTCATGTCGCGTTACTCTAGAGTTGCCACTTGCCACCCGAACCTCCCTATATTACAGCGACAGAAACAAGCTATTGCAGCAATAAATATTAAAACCGACAGAAACAAATTATTGCAGCGAGAGTTACTAGATAAAGTGATCTATCGCTAATTCCCACTGGCATTTTATTTTCTTCTATGAAATTAGGAATCCATGGATCCCAAAGTCCTGTCTTCATTTCTTTTTGGTCGGTTCAAATAACTCGGAATAAGTTTGAATGTTCTTCACGTCCACCGGAAACTCATCGATCTCATCCTTCCACGGGTTCCTCTCGTCACCACCAACAGTCCTCAAAGTTCGCCAAACTGCACTGCTGCACTTGAATCCAGACCCGAATGCAATCTGCCACAAGCGGTCTCCCTTCTTTATCCTCCCCTTAGCCTCGCCGTAAGACAGCGCGTACCAAACAGAGCAGCTGCAAGTGTTCCCAAACCTGAACAAGTTCATCCTCGAAGCTTCGACGTCGGCCTCCTTGAACCCTAGGTTTTTCTCAAACTCGTCCAGAACGGGTTTTGTGCCGACATGTGGGAACACGTGCTCTATTGCTTTCTTGAAGTTTGGGATGTAGGGTTTAACATCGGCGATGTTGAAGTATCTGATAAAATAGTTTGTGAGGTATCTGATTTTCTCAGATAAGGGAAGGACGAGGGAACCAAGTGCACGGATGTTGGCTTCGACAACCTCAATGGCCACCGCTAAGAGATCTCTACTTATGGTGACACCCCATATTCCTTCGGAGTCTTCTTCGTCGAAAATGCTCTTGTAGGAACGGTCGGAACTAGCAGTTTGGGTGTGGACAGAGTGGATAAGCTCGTACTTTGCTTTGTCATGATCAGACGACCGGTTTGAAAGAAGAATGGCGGCCCCACCGACACGGAATGGGAAATTTATGAAGAGTTTGGATTTCTCGTTGCCTTTGTAGATTGTTTGCTTAGCGTTCTCTGGACTAACCAAAAGGGCATACGTATTAGGGTGCACCTGTGAGACAAGAACACATGCATCCAAAAATTACGTATACACAGCTTAATTTAGTAAGTGGAAAACTACTCAATCCAATCAATATTACTGGTACAAAATTTTATATACATTTTCACGTACTCCATTAATATGATTGGTTGTGTATTAAAAAAAAATTTGATCCAACTAATCATATTAGTGAAGTGTGCAGAAAATACACAAAAATAATTGTCAGCAGCATTACTCGTACTTGTAATTCTTAGCTAGAGGCCACTATATATACTTTTTGAAATTAGTTTTCTTTTTTCTTGAATCTTAGCAGCTTGTCATATTGGAGCAATTAACAGTGTATAATATAAATATACATAGAAATTATATCTTAGATTTCTGATTATCATTTATTTGTAAAATCACTACCATTAATGCTTGATTCTAAAAACACCAAAAACACGGTCAACCTAAGTTTTTTAAAAAATATTTGTCTGTCTATGAAATTACTACCAAAACAGTAGTAAAGCAACATGCAAAAATCTACCAAAAGAAAAAAAGAAAAAGAAAAACGGGGGGGGAGGTGGAAGATTGGGACAGTACTACTGAGAGATTTAACCAAAGTAGTTACTAAACCTGGAGTAGCTTTTGGGCGAGGCCTACTGCTCTAAGTCCAGAACTGCATCCCATGGTCGTAAAATTGTAGACCAGAACATTCTGTCCAAGCTTATACCTATGAACTACCATGTCAGCAAGAGACGGTACAACGTTAAGATTACTAGTTGTGGCTATTACTATCCCTATTTCCTTAGCATTCACTCCCGTCTTTTCCACTAACAAATCCACAGCCCCAAACATCACTGTCTCAACCTCTCTCATCGTCTCTTCTCTGCACAGATCCGGAGGATCCCTCAGCAGATTCGATGGCATGTATGTCTTCTCACCCAATCCTGATCTCCCCAACAGTTTCCTCATGAACTCTATACTGGCCTCGTTTGAGTTCCCATATATCTTAAACCTTTCTATGAATTTTTCTTTGCTGCACATCTGAGTGGGTGGAGGCTTGTAACAAGCAAAATCCAGTAAGAAAACTTTGGGTGAACGTTTGGTGATGAAAAATATAATATTTGACAAGAGATAAATCAGGGAAGCTAAGCACAGAAGTGGTGCAAGCTGGAAACTTCCCAGATTATGATCTAAATTAATCATAGTGAAACCAAACATGGTGTATGTGTGTGCACTAGCTAATGGTTTAATTTCTTTGCAGAAACAAAAAACTTGGAGATTCTATATATGGAGATCTATAAACATGGAAGTTCAAGAGCACAAGCTCAAAATTATGAACTACCAGAGAGTTGGAGTGACTGCCATTGGAGTATATAGTACTGCAGTAATGCTACTAGCTATGCCCATTTTAAAGGCCATTTTGCATTCCTACGCCAGCCACCTTAGAATACTACGTGGGATCGATCCGTTGGTCGGATCGATCTAAGCTTGAAATTTCCCACGTCGCGACTCGGACTAATACTCATGTGTATGCTTAATTTGACAAAATTGTTTTGCACGTACACAAGATATCGTGATCCTTTAAACGATAATTAATGGTGTAAATATCGATCGTTTTATCGTTGAAATAAATCATTCGGTACGTTAACTTTCAATCAAATTGCGGTAGCTAGGTGCATGCTTGCCAGCTTTTTGAAATAAGGTGCTTCTTGGGAATTAATTAATGATCTTCTACCTCTAATTCCTCCCCGGAGTTTTGAAACATAATTAAATAAAGAAAAAAAATGAGTAATATTATATATAATTATAGAATGTATAAACACTACATAATTATTTTAAAAAAGGGTAATATCTATTATTAAAAAAATTAATTTCTTTTTTTATATAAATATAATATTTTTTTCAAAAGAGTTAAAGAGAGTTACGCAATTGCAAATATCATAACTTAAAAAATCAAACATGAGTACGTATATATATAAATATAGTAATCGTACTTAGAATGATTTGATCTTCCACCTACTTCCACTGACAATAATTTCCATCCAACAGTTCCATTATTGGATCTATACGAGAATGGTCAGCATGTGAGCATGTCGGTGTTTTACCCACTGTGGAAGATTAGAAAAACAGAGACCAATAAATTAAGCATGATCGAGCCAGCCCGGAATGTAGCTTACTATCCCCTTATTGTTTACTACTATTTGTATTTGAACTTTTTTTTTTATTATTATTTTTAAGTATTTTTTCAACATTTTTAATTATTAAAAAAAATATATATATACAATTTTATTAATAATCATTTTCTTAATTATTAAGTAAAAAAAATATTTAAAGCAGTCAAATCAAAAGGTGGCAGGCTTTGTGGCCCTTAGGCCCTTTTTTCCAAAGTTTTGGATCAGGCCCGAGTTCGACTTGCACCCCCAATGGGCCGAATAGATGTGGCCCATGAAAGAATGGGCTGGAGTACTGGCCTTTCCAATCTTACTATTGAGCGCTAGTTATTCGACCGTGGCAAATTAAGGAGCATATATATCTACTATATAATGCTTCAGCATTCTCTAAGTTGTTATATACAAATTTGATGGGCTCAAATGTGACAGAGATAGATATATAAAGCAGATCCTATAATATTTATTGCCTATTTAATACTGTCCAAAATATTTATGCGAGCAATATTAAAAGTTGTAGAGTTGAAACCTTCAAATTCATGCCAATAACTCGAGGGTCCAACTATTAACCAAAGGCTAGAGGCAATAAAGGTTAAAAAAAAAACTAAGTTGGAAATCATTACCTATTCCAAAAGCTTAAGCTAATGAAAAAAATGTAGATTTTATTATTTATTGTATATCTTAGCATTCCCTTCATGTGTGACCCAGACTTCCATTCAATAGGTGGCCTAACACGTGAAATATTTAATTAAATAGGATAGAGTGTATAGTAAAGGTTCAAATTTAAGACCTCTACTCTGATATCATGTGAAATCATTACTTGTCTTAAAAGTTTAAATTAATGAAAAAAATGTAGATTTTATTATTTATTTTATATCTTAACACCGAGTATTATTTGTACCTGTGAATATTATGGCCGGTGAACATGACCTAAACAAATCAATGAAAATCAGATATGGCCTAATCTTCAAAATCCAAAATGAGACAATATTCCAACAATTTATAAAAATAAAAATAAAAAAAAAATTAGCTGTTCCAATGAGTTAACGTTTTGCTCAAGTTGTGTCTTTATTAAAAAGAGAAATACTAAAGTTACCGAATATGTGTTTCGAATGTATGTACCGATTGTTTTTTTTTTTAACTTAGTAATTAAGAAAATATTTTTAAATAATATTGTGATTTTTTTAAAAAAAATGTTTATGATGATTAGAAAAATACATTAAAAAAAAAACTGAATTGACTATTCGGCTTACATTTTCAGGAGGCGGCTGTAGACTTACTCTTATTAGAAACCAATACTACCTCCTGTCGACACCTATTGAAGTTAATTTATGTTTTCAGAATCTTTTCAATTTTCTAGTTTACTATTATTAGTGTTTGCTATTGTTAGCTGGTTTGGGAAGTTGTATTTCTGCATTAATGTATTTTGTAAGTCTCTATATAAGTCTTTATAAGCATGATTAATGAAAGATAAAAAGTAGAACATTTAGAATCAATTTGTGAACAGTAGGATTGAGGTTTCTCAAAAAATACCTTATATTTTTCTCTGTTTTCCTGCTACTGGTTTGCTGTTTTTTGCTTCATTGCTTAATCCAACAATTGGCATCAGAGCTAACCAGATTCATCTGAGGGTCAATGGCTGCTTTTGGAGCATCAACACCAGTTCCTGTATTCAATGGTGAAGGATACGAGTATTGGAGCATTAAAATGATGACTTACTTCATCTCTCAAGATTTGTGGGATGTAGTTGAGAAGGGGGTGACAATTCCAGCAAAAGGAGCCTCAACTTCAACTCAATCCAAGTAAGAAACAACTAAGGATGCTAAAGCATTGTTCATCCTTCAACAGGCAGTGTCTAAATCAATTTTTCCAAGATTGATGAAGGCTAAAACTTCAAAGGTAGCATGGGATATTCTTCAGTCAGAGTTTCAAGGAAACACTAAGGTAAAAATCATCAAACTTCAAGGCTTTAGAAGGTTGTTTGAAAACTTGAAAATGACGGAATCTGAAGTAGTAAAAGAGTATGGCTCTAGATTAATTGATCTAGTAAATTAGATGCGTGCTCTAGGTGACGAAGTGACTGATCAAAAGATAGCTCAAAAGATTTTGATTAGTCTACCCAAGAAGTATGATCATGTAGTAGCAGCCATTGAAGAGTCAAAAGACCTGCAAACACTTTATGTTATTGAATTAATGGGATCTCTCCAAGCCCATGAACAAAGGTTGGTTAGAAGGAATGATGATACTTTAGAGCATGCATTTCAATCCAAAGTGAATCTGAGGAACAAGAAAGTAAAAGATTATAAAAGGAAGCCTCAAAAGGAATACAAAAATTCAGATCAAGCTTAAAAGGAAAGCAAGTTGAAAGGAAAGATGAGAGAGTTTCCAAACAAACTACTTGGAGAAAAATTATTACCATGCCGAGAAACCACAATGTTGGAATTGTAAAAAATTTGGGCATGTGGAAAAAGATTGCAGATACAAGAAAAACCAGCAAGCTAATTACTCAGAAGAGAAGGAGGAAAACGAGCATTTATTCTTTGCTTGTCAAGCCCTCACTCAAGAAGAGAAGATCTGGTTTATTGATAGTGGCTGTAGCAATCACATGGCTTCTGATGAAGGCATTTTCACTAGCTTGGATACTTCAATTAAAACAAAAGTGAAGATGGGCAATGAAGAGCTTGTTGAAGCTAAAGACAAGGGGACAATAGCTATTTCAACTAAGAAAGGTACCAAACTTATCAAGGATGTGCTGTTAGTTCCATTTCTTGATCAAAACTTATTGAGTGTAGGCCAAATGATGGAAAATGGCTACTCTTTAAGTTTTGAAAATAACTTGTGCAGAATTTATGATGAAACGAATAAGGTGGACTAGGCTGAAATAAAAATAGGGAGAAGTAGGAATTTTCCTATTTAATGGAGTTTTCCTAATGGTATGGCAGCTACTATTAATGAGACAATGTTATGGCACCAAAAGGGGATGATGAGAGACTTACCTCTTTTGGAGAAAGAAACTGAAGTATGTGAAGGTTGCATGATTGGAAAGCATTATAAGCTTCCATTTCCATCCGAGAGTAGCTGGAGGGCTAAAGAAAAATTGCAGCTGATCCATTCTGATGTATGTTGTCCAATGGGAACTCCAACTCACAATCACAACAGGTACTTCATTCTTTTTATAAATGATTTTACTCAGATGATTTGGGTTTATTTTCTCCATGAAAAAACTGAAGGTTTTGGAACATCTAAGAAGTTCAAACTTTTAGTTGAAAATCAGTCTGGTCACACAATTAAGTGTCTAAGAAGTGATCGAGGTGCTGAATACAATTCCAAAGAATTTGAAAAATTTTGTGAAGCTGAAGGGATAGAACATCAGTTATCTGTGTCTTATTCTCCACAACAGAATGGAATGTCGAAAGAAAAAATAGGACAGTTATGGAGATGGCTAGGAGCATGTTACATGAGAAAATTTTACCCAAATTTTTGGGGTGAAGCAGTAAATATTGCTGTATTTTTGTTAAATATGGTACCTACAAAAGCTGTGGAAAAACAGACTCCTTATTAGGGGTGGGCAGCGGGGGCCCCGCCCCGCTGCCACCCCGCCCCGCTCGTATGTAGGGCACTGGGCGGGGCCAGGGGCGGGATGGGGTGGACCCCGCCCCGGCTATATATATAATTAATAATTATATATATTTTAAAAAAAAAAATCCCTTCAGGTCCAAAACGGCATCGTTTTGGCACTTGAAGGTTTATTTTTTTAAAACCGGCAAACCCAAAACGATGCCGTTTTGGGTGCCGGTTGCCCCCGCGCCCAGAGGCCAGAACGGCAGACCCCCC